>DWLS01001158.1:0-23420 GCA_018246255.1 Pachliopta kotzebuea | reverse complement strand
GTTTTGTTCTATGATTTGTTGCCATTTTAAAGGTAACTTCATAATGCCTCTCTCGTAGAAGTCCTGGTCTCTATTTGGAAAAAACTCTAGTAGCCGATTTTCACAATCTTCCCTAGATGCCTATTTTTTATCGCAAAAGATGGTAATTGCTTGGTGCCAAGTCCGGACTGTATGGAGGATGCATTAAAACTTCCCAACCAAGTCCCGAAGTTTCTATATTATAATATATCATTCTGTAATAGAATTCGTGCGATATGAACTTGTCTGAATTTTAAGAAGCTTCTGTCTGATCAGGAATGTATTTGGGGTTACATTTGAGCGCGTGCTGGGGCTGGCCCCGCTGGCTGCTTGGAATTCCACCAGCGTATCGGCTGCCGCGGCGGAATCGGCTTATCGGCGGCGCCTACGACAAATTACACCGGCTCCAAAAAGCCAACGAGTTTATCACGGTGCGTTAGTGCCCGTGTTAGTTGTTTGCTCGTCGTTTCTTTTAATTTCGCCCGTGTATAGTTTTTGTTGAGTCCTCATTTTAGGTTTATCTCGGCCCCGGCGTGGCCTCTGTCCCATATTTTTCTCTTGACCTTTTTGTCTCACTCCGGCCGGGCTCGCCGTGAGTGCTGCGGACAGATTACGAAATAGCCGCGTTCTGTTTCTGTCTCTGTTTTTGTTCTACCTTTTATTTATTATTAAATATTACTTTAAATTATCACAACTGTTTATTAAAAATGTTATCATAAATCAACGTATTAATGTAATACGATTTTTTTTAGAGTACATTCATGCAGTGACTATTTGAAGCAGTTTGATTGAATTATAATCTGACTTAACATTGCTTATATCATTCGAACAATAAAACATTTAGACCCCGGGTCGTACGGACACATTTATAAAGCACAGTTATACACACAGTTATAAAGCATGTAATAGTTCCCATTAATAGAAAAATTCAAAGGTTTTCAATCGAAGCTGTAAATAGCGATTACATTATATTGTTAAGCAGGTGTGAATACTTACGGACACGCAATCGAAGAACGAATCGTATCTCATCTATTGTTAATAATTAGTCATAGAAATGTATGGGCAGTCGCATGCGCGGTAATACGTACTACTACTCATGGGTCTTAATAAATATATACCATCGAATACAAATAGCCTCACTTTTTGCAATTAAATGCGGGCCGTTGCATGTAGGAATATAATAGAAAAGGAAAGCTATAACTTATCTTGTACGCTTGAGTGCCTTCCAATTATTTTCAACTTCATCACATGGTGTTGACAATGAACCTATGGGTGTAGCTTACTTGTTCAGAATACTTTGACTTTCATATAATGACCGCCAAAAACAGCAATGCGGCGAATATAACCTGACTTTAACCAAATTACTCAAAGAACAGAAGGTATACTAACGAATACTAATGATTGTGTTATAAAATCATTAAAAAATAAAAATATATATATAAATTGTAATGAGTTACAACTGTCTTAGTTCAACAATAACTTTATTTGAACTAAACATCACTTACACCTATATTAGCAGCGGAGCTGGCGGGACCTTAATGAGGATTATTAAAAGAAAAATATATCTGTTTTTGGATTTGAATCTGAATTTTTTGTTACAGGGCAAGTGGAGAGCTTGTCCTCCACAAGCTATTTTAAAAAATCTTTTATTAGCGGTTTAAAACATGTAAATGGTAATCGAAGGATTCAAAGTTCACATTCAGTACCTAATTTATTAAGTATTATTAAGTAATATATGTGCTAATTATACAACCCAACAATAACAATTCATACAAATTAAAAAAAAATGTTTCTGTTAATTGTTTTCGAGGCCTAAAATTCATTATGTTTTTTAATAAATAATTTTCTTTATTGTTTTAATAATATTCAATATTGCTTTATCGATGATGAATTTGCAAACAATTATTTAGTAACCTTTACATAAGTGTATAGTCATAAAAAAAGACTCGAGAATTCAAAAAAAATAATGATTAAAAATGTTTAAAATAATAACTCAATACTTTAAGTAAAGACAATTAAGTCTTTGCTTTTCAAAATAAGTGTTTAAGTGTTGTTAAGGTTTAATATCACGCCCGTCGGCTTGTTTTAAAAGCACAGGAGTCTTCACCCGCAGACTTTTTTAATTATAGCTATTAGATCTTATAGTTCAAAGTTTCTTCTACTAGCAATTATTAGTCGGTGAACAATTAAGCAAGCATACATGATAATAATTTTACGGTAAAATTACCTAGTTAAAATACAATCAGAAAGCGAACTCAGAAACCAGCAATTGTGGTATAATAACAATTTTTGTAAAGGTTTTGTAAGTTTAAATGTTCATAAGAATTTCATTAGTTCTTGCAACACCTTAAATGTTTAAGGCATGATTTTTCTTAATTCCTTTATAATTTAAACATGACGAAAAAATTACGTCTCTGGATGTTATGTTGATCACATCATTTCTGCTAAATAAAAACATATCTATGTCGGGCCGTGAACGTCCATCAGTTGAGATGAGGTTGATAGTATATATGAACAGAGTGATAAAATAATTGTAAACTGTGAAAATGGAATTGCATATAAATTAATAGAAATATAGTAATAGAAAGCTGAAAGAGACATGGATTGACAAAGTATAAATTTGATATAATCAATTTTTGTTATAGCTAATAGCGTTTGACTACGATTCTACCTGATGGTAAGCTGCGATGAAGGCTTTGATGATATAGTGTATTAGTGTAGGCATAGTTATTAATTTTACTCTTACAGATACCCATTATACTTATACGGGAATACTGACGCCGGTAGTTTGTTCATTACCTTCGCTGTTCGTCATATGAAGGCCAGAAACAAACGTTTTAGGAACAGTAAATATGATAGACTAATTAATAAATTACTGACCTCTTTCCAATGAAGAAATATTTCACGGCACAAGCACTTTGGGCCCATAAAGTTTTCCACACTCAGATTTTATATGGGCAACGGGCTAATTACTAAACTGGATGTTAAATTAAAACATCAATTAATTATAAGGGGAGAGGCGAGCGGGCGCGCGGCTGCGGCGCTCACAACTGGTTTCAAGAAGCGATTGCGGCGTGCTTCATCCATAATTCAAATAAAACATGGGGGCCAGACTCCGCCCCTGAGGTACGCCGGCCAATAGCCACCATAACGCGCCCGTCGGACAACTCCGCCCGTTCAAACTTATCTCCCCCCCCCCTCCTCCTAGTATAAAAATAGTCCTATTACCGTTATCAGCTGATAAATATGTGCCAATAATATTATCTAGACGAGGTTGTCACTTTAGGACGCTGTGCTATGCGGGCCCGGGAAAGGTTTCATACTTTATGTTTATATGTATCTCATACGGAGACTTACATAACTTATTTTGAAATTTAAGGTATTTTGAAAACCTTTTAGAAAGATACGGTTAACAAGTGACCCTTTATTTCACTGGAATTTTAAATTACCCACGTATCCATTAAACCACGGTTTTTTTGGAATAGCGATTGAGATCTATTTCATATGTTGTTTTGTTAACATTGATAGTAGGAATGTTCATCGCTCACTTTGACGTGCGAAATACAATATCATATGTGATTATTATTATTTAAGTCCAGTAACATTCAAATTTGATCATATATTTCTTTACAAGGTAGACCGATGATCTGGTCCATGTTGCCCTAAACAGCTGGATGTAGGTAGCGCAGGACCGATTAAAGATATTAGAGGAGACTTTTCTTCAGTAGCGGGCGTTTAACAGCTGATAATGATGATGATCATTATATGTCTCATTTATTCATTAACCAGTCGGTCCGATGTCATCTGCATTTAACGTATCCCGGACCTCGCTTCTACGCTGCTTGCCAATAAGTATATCCATTCTAGGAGCTTTGCCACTCAGTCTTTACCCCTGAAGTGTCTTGGGAGATTCTCCCCAACGGTTCCAATAGTCGTTCGGTATTCAATCTATGTGGTCCACAAAATAAACAGTTCTAAGTTAGGTCTAACTGGTCAGTTAACCCAGGTATTCATTAGCCGCGGGGAATTTTTAAAATAATTAAAAAATTTCAAGTGTCGGGAGAACTCGTCGTGCTTAAGTAATGAAAGTGCGGAGGAAACGTGTCCTTCAATTGTTGATGGAATACCTAAATCATGAAAAGTTAAGATATAATATTGAGTCGCAAACAGGATAGATAGAGATACGATACAATAATTGAAAACAAAGTACTTACAAGTAAATTTAACAAATTTTGCAAAAAAATATGTAGCATAGTGAAAAACGTAAGAATACTTATATGTTAATAGGGTAAATTAGTGATATATGTAAACAATTATATCAGTTAGAAGACTGAAAAAAAATTAACAGTCCTTTTTACGACTGCTGCATATCTAGCCTTTTCTTACAAAGGAGTTAAGAACATATATTTCTTATTACAAATTCTCTTAACATTAATTTATTATCTTTCGCTCTAATCTCTCTCGTGTTGTTATTAAAATAACATCCAAACAAAATAATTTATAAGCTAAAGATAAAATTCAATAGAGACTCCTATTATTACCTAAAAGTTAATTCTGGATATCTAAGAAGTGCGACAGGTAAGCTAAGTTCGAATAGCATGCAAAATCGATAACTGTATTGAAAAACAACAAACTCAGTAAGACTAATTGAACAGGAAATGCCTAACAGACGAGTCATTCTTATATCGGTGCCAATATTTCGTGAAAGTGAATCGACGTTGAGATAAACAGGGCTGTCTGGGACCCGGGGTCTAATGTCGCGTCAGTCACGAGCTCGTCCACTTTGTTCATAAACAACTAATTTGTTTTCGGGACATTTTGCTCGATGACAAGCATTTGACTTAACCCTCGGCGATAAGCAACGTTTAAAAAGATATTCGTTTATTGACTTCAATTTAATATCTGGCCAACGTTTGCATATAAGTACAAATTTAAATTTTTAGCAAATGTTCATTTCTTTTTCTTGTTTTTATTAAATTCTCTTTAATCATACAGCAGACTAAAATATTCTATAATACATCAAGTATGTTAAGCCAAATTTGTGCCAAATTTTGAACTTTTTACTCATAATTTTTTCGCAAGATATTTATTGATCTCCAGTTGCCTAAAAAGGTGGCATAATTTGTCAGTTCATTATTCTTTTGAAGTTCCACCGTATTGAAAAAAAGTGATCCTTTCCGGAAGGCATTAATGACAAGGCGCCACTACTTAGATGTATTTTTTTTTAACTTGTAACCACAAAATAAAAGTTCCTTTATTGCTGTCGGTTCTCCATTTCCTCTAGCTGAGTCTGATCTTAATTTGATAAAAATTACTTATATTTTTCGTCCAAAGGAAATAAATCTTTGAGGTACCGGTGTCTGGATATTAATTATATTCGCTTTAGTTTATGTAGGATTGTTTGTAAAAAACAGGGTTAGATCAAGCAACTGTGTGGCCCGGAAGTTGATGTTGTCATCGTGTGATTGTAGAAATATTTTTCTGTTTTTATCTCGGTAGTTTTCATAGTCTTATAAACTACATACATATATTATGCTTTATACTTGTTGTTAAATTTATTTGAATATCGTAATACTTTATGCCCTTATGTAAAACTATATTTTATTTGATGTTATTAAGTATACGATGTTATCTAGTGTATTAATAATCAGATATATCGTTCTTCACATTAAAATGAAATCAATAATCACAAAGTGCAAATACTGAAACCTAAGTTACAAAATTGAATAGTTTTTATTAAACAAACAATAAAAAATGTTACGGCATACATTTGAAACGCGCTGCGGCATTAATGTAAAGCAATTATCACGATAACCATCTCACCTTCGCATGGCGCTCAAATGGCAACAGGGATTATTATTGAAATCAAGTAATAAAATGCTTTAGCTTTTGTTCTATCATCGAATCCTATTGACATTACACTGGTTAGTTATTCAAGTATTTCAATTAACGACTAAACAAATTTGAAAGTTAAAAATTCGGCCGTTTAAATTATACGATGTTTTTATCTATTTTGATTGGTTTATTTGGTCAAAGATTTGTTTCCATTAAAAAATATAAGGATTATTATCATGTCAGTTGTGTCAAATTGATTAAATGAAATGTATCAAGAGAAGTACTTGTTACATTTGTTTATTTTCGACTAGTTCACAATAAAACGGTACGTCGGTGTAATCACCAGCGACAGATTGGTGGACCGTTAAACCGTCAGTTGTTACAACGAGCCGTGCAACTTTGTAACCTCTAAAACGACGAAGAGAAGCTACTTACCTAGTTATTTACTCAAAGCGTCGTTAAATGTACTCCAATAAAGTTTGTACAGAGGCGTGACGCGGCGCGGGCGCACGCTTTTTGCCCCTCCCTCCCCTCCCCCTTCCATCGGAAACCCCCTTCCTCTCCACAACCATGGTTCCACTAAACAAACTTCACGCAGCTACGCCGAATCGATTCTGTCCGACCGCATCTTCTTTGCAGCATCGATCGGTAATAGGAAATCAGTTTTTATAATCATCTTCATATTGTTAGTGGATCGACTATGAAATTATGGCAGCCGAAGGTATATTGTTTTCGCTTCGCTCTCACAGTTTTTGGCGAAAAAGGGAAAATGTGTTGAACCCAAAAAATCATTATCTACCAATCTGCTATGCTTTGTTGTACCTGAACATCTTTGTCTGCGATTGCGTGATCGATCTGCCATATTAACCGTTCATGTTCTGGTGATTTGTTTTCAAATTAAATTTCTAAAATAGTAAACTCTGCTTTGAAGCGAAACGAAATAGCTCGATCGCTTTTTTTGTTTAAAAACTGTTAAAATTGGATATTTCTTACATATTAATAAGACATATTGAGGGTCTTTGTTAGCAAATTGAACACGCTTTTCGCCAGTTACAAGTTTGTTGAACTTTGATTTGACCTGTAATAAAAGGAAGGAAAAAGGTTGGACAAAAAGCAAGAATGGCGGACTGCGGGCAATTTAAGTGGTGGGCTATTGATGGAGGTAAATAGAGCGGTGAGAGCAGGAGTCGCAGTGACACGAGCCGCGCACCGATCAGAACATAAAAACCTTTGCTGATTGCGGTGTATTAGTTTTTTTCGGTACCTTTCAAAACTTCCAATTAAATTGGTTGAATTATATTAACGAGTTCATTTCTGAAGTGTAACATAATGCCAAAATCTTTTTGCGAAAATCCAAAGTTTTTAACATACAAATAATATTTATAAGTTTTGTTTTATTTGCAACTCATTAGAAGTATTCGGTTTAAGGGGTTCCATAAAACAAATCAAGAAACCCAAGCCAACCTCATCTGTTCACGGTGCACCTTCGTGATCAACAAACGAGGCTCTGGCTCCCCAGCAATCCTCATTGGGCCAGCGTGGTGGAAAATGGCCCCAATTCACCTATTATTGGGGGATACCTATATCCTGTAGTGGACATCCATTGGATGATGATACGGTGGTATGTAGAATTTTTCTGAAGTAATTTAAATCATTTTAAATAAAAAAAAAAATTGGAAACTTTTGGTCGAAAAAGAAATTATGTACGGCTGAAATGCAAATACATTTTATATAGATATATATACGGCTAATAGTGCTCAATGGTCCTAATGAAAGAAATAACTCTCGTTTGAGGTTTTCGCGGTCGGTGCGAGCTAGATTCACACTTTTTGTGCGCTTGCGCCGGATGTGGCCGCGTCGTTGATTTACTTGAAGGCGTAGTGACTTTACTGCAGGTAGGCTTTAATGTAAATATAATTCCAGCTTAATTGCCAACACTAATAACTTTATAATATGTGAGGAGTCATTATATTTGTATCAGTGTGGGTATGAGAGAATAAAATTACGCGCAACTTATCTTAACAATTTAAAACTGAATTGCAACATGGAAAAATGGAAACAGTAAATTTTTGTTTCACTCGATTCCATTTCGGATTATTGTAATATTTTATGTATACGATAACCAAAGATTTTTAAAATCTATTACATGTTCAAAACAAAAGCAGCGATATATCTATACAAGATATTGGATAAACGTTACAAATGGTATTTACTTTCAAATATAAAGTTAAATAAAATTGAGTCAAATTCATTGATTGAATCAACGTTAGGTTTAGTTTAGCTGATATTTTGCTGTCTTCATACTGAAAACACCAAATCTTTTAGCAGAACTGTACAATGTTCCAAATTTTAAAATTAGTGCATCGAATGCGGCGAAATCTGCAAATGAATTTCATTATTCATTAGCAATGATGGTAAGAATCGAATTGACTGACTCAATTTAGACTTTAACTGTGTGGATACTTTCAATTCTAAATAATATTTTTTTAATTTCATTTGGTTCACTTGTAAGAACACAAATTATAAAGGATTTCATAGCCTTGCTGGTTGAATAGTTTCTTTAGCTTTCAAAGATAGGATTAGATTAGAATAAATTGTTGTTTATTGCGATTTTAGGATATGACGTCAAATTAAAATTAAATGGTAGGTTCCTGTGTTTGTCTAAGCTTTGCACAGTTATCACAATTAAAATAATTATTTTGAACAGGGATTTTAAGCCAACTATAATCATAAATAAATTATGTTAACTTTACAAATAACGAAAGAGTACTTCGGAGGATTTTATTGTGTATTGATTATATTTGTTGTTTTCTGTAGTGCCGAACTGTTTAATTGGTATTAAATTTTTAAGTTTAAACTTCCAGCAATCACATAGTTTTTCATAGATCATCTTCCATATATATATTATATCTATACTTCTTGTTACAACTGTGACAAAGAAACTTCTATAAAAGGATCACTTTTTGTAGTATATAAGGTCATCAGTGCAGGTGATTTTAGTAAATATTAGTAATGCAACATAACGCTGATAGATAGGGGATATATAAAAATAAAATCAGTCGATTTAGACTTACCAATCATATTAATTTATAAACTTGACATAAAATATAATCCGTTTACGGCAGTACGTGTTGAGGTATTAATTAAATAATTTATATACTCAAGTGATATGGAAACAGCGAAATTTATTACGGTTGATTAACGATCGCTAAATCGTGCAATACGAGTTACTGGAACGATCAATTAAGCTTTATATAAGTTAAGTTTAATGTATAAAAGAACTTGTAAATCCTTAAATAGGTAGCGTTTAAGCCGAAACGGGCCGTGTATCATTGCGCTGCGGCGGCAAAAAGTAACGCGAGCGGGCGGCGGCGCGAACGCGGTGAAATATTGCGGGAAATCGACCGATTTATATCACCAGCTATTGCTGCAACGTCGACGTAACACGATTTATGTCTTAATACACAACCGCTTAACCGCTATTCAGTTTCAAACATATACCCGGTTACAAGCGTAAGAAAATATATTGATATGTATTTGTTTAATATACACATAACATATCTTTATCAAATAGCAGGTGTAGAGCTGACCAAAGGTAACCCAATTTCTTAATAAATATAAAATTGTAAATCTGGAAAAAATATATACATATAACGGCTTAATAAAAAGGTTCAGCCCACTGGGCAATTAAACTAAATATTCACAGGTCATTTTCTTCCAAAATTTGAACCGTTTCAAGAGTCAAGAGAGCTCATATGTGATGACGCTGCCAAGGAAACGGTTCCTCACTTAATAACAATGTCTCATTGATAGGATGTTATGGCATGAATTTGAACAGGAAACAGGTCTAAGAATACATACTAATAGTTTAAAAGACTTAATAAAATGTAAATTAGTTAGAAATAAGCTTATAATATCAAAGGATATGTACTATAGTAAATGATAGGAATAAGAATGTATATGTGTAATACACATATGTGTATGTACAGGTTTTGTAATGGTAGATGACAAGATAGCATCATTATTAAATGATGGAAATAAAAGTTTAAAAAGCTCTAAATAGTAATATCAGGGAAAAGCGGGAAAAAAAAAATATACACATAACCTAAAAATGATAGCCTAGTGGTCTGAACGCCAGTCTTCGCCGGCGCGCAACGCCGAAAGTACAAGATTCAAATCAATTAGTATAACTCCAACTAATATCACATGCTTCAAACCATGTATTAAATCGCGTAGCTGTAAACCTTAAAAAAATATAAATGAACTAATAAGACATAAATTATAAAAGTAAATAAAGAACTGTTCTAACTCATTGAGCGCGATGTATTAAAGAAAGAAATGGAATGATAAATTATCACAATGTAAGACGAAAGTAAGAAAGAGAGCAAAAGTATGTATGAAGGAAATAGAAAGAAAAAAATTCATTTAAAAATTTATAATAAAAGATGATAGATGAGCCTTGGCCTATCCTAACCAAGGGAACAAAAATATATATATATATATACACAACACGTTTTATTTATGTGAAAAATGCTTTACCACATCAACAACTGGACGGTAGATTATTCATGGCCTGGCATGGAGGTATTCATGGCCTTATCATCATCATCATTTCAACTGATGCATGTCCATTATATAAACATGGTTGTATGTAAATAAAAAAAGGTTAATTTAATCTATTGTTATTTGTAAAAGGTAAATGAAATCTGTTTGTAGTACTGGTAGTAGGTCTTCGTTAACGGAGACCGTCTAGATACGTACCAAAGCAGCTCCTGTTTTTGTCACCAAATTGTAATTCGTAAACATTACTGTGTTCCAGTTTGAAAGGTGCTAATGAAATTACTAGTTATTACGTCTGAAGTCGATGAGCGCAATGTGGTGGTATGTATACCATATTGACCAGCGCCGCGTTCATCATATAAACGCCTTAATCATTTCGTAGTCTCATAGAATAAAATAAAAAAGTACATGACAAAATTTTTGAACCTCTTTGATTTTTGGTGAAATAATGCTTAGATAGTAATGATTTGATTTGTAACCACTAAAAACATGAGTAAACTAATCCGTTATATACCTTTATCATCATCAGTCGATAAACGCCTACTGCTGGACGTGAAGATCTTTACTTCAATCGTTAGGGTAAGGATCAATACGAGAGAATCCTTAATACCTTTATATAAACATATATATATTAAAAACTTTTTAGATTTCAGTACAACACCAGTGTTGCTCATTTGTTACTATTAACTTGTGTATACAAAACCCGCTCTTGTCCGATCTGTGTACGGTTCGTATTAGCTTAATTTAACGCTGTCAATGATTATGACATGTCACAACACAATTACGTCCAGCTTGCCTTTGGATTAGTTCGACGTAGACCGTTGGTCATTTCCCCCGGCACCACGCCAGGGGATTTCCCTAATTCAATAATAGTGTGACGTGACCGTGTTAGCACAAAATGAAGTCGTACCTAATAAAAGAGGCCGTTTGTTGATATTTCTATTTGGTTATAAATTGGAGAGATAATGGTAAAGCTTTTATAGTTTACCGAAATATTGTTCAATTAACGATCGTATTGTTAATTTTAATAAATAATTGGACTTTATTTGTTATATCTTTTTTTAATTATTATGTAAACTTTAGTCGGGAAACTTTTTCATCATATACAGTATATAGATTGAAGTTTTACTGCTTTCATTTCGCTGGATAGTTTTTCAGTCAGTAGCCATCCACTACTGTGCTCAGGCATTTTTTAAAGAATATCAGTTACACTATTTATCATTTTTGCCTAGATAATTTCTGGCAATTGATAACTCTCAAGGATAAGTATACAACATTTACATATTATCATAATGCATGAGGCGGAGATATTCTCTTGTGTACATCTTTTTTGTGTTTTATTTAAATTTATTATACGAAAAATTATCATACCTATTTTCTT
Organism: Pachliopta kotzebuea; assembly: GCA_018246255.1. NCBI lineage: Eukaryota > Metazoa > Arthropoda > Insecta > Lepidoptera > Papilionidae > Pachliopta > Pachliopta kotzebuea. The sequence goes on along the minus strand of DWLS01001158.1, from coordinate 11,626 downwards.
CTAGCAACGTATTACCCATATAAAGAGAGACGTTGCTTATTAATATTATTTTATAAGCATTTATAAAAGCCCGGAATAAATATGAGAAAATAACATATGAATATTTGCAATTATTGCCAAGTTAGTTAAGGTCCATTAACAGGGGATCTTTGAAGAAAGGCGCTGTTATGTTTTCCGTTTTATTTTAATCTACTTATAAATATTTATAAAAAATTTAATTAACTTCTGTTCAATTAAAAAGCCTCTCACGCAATGTGGGGGCGAATAGTAGCGTTTTTGTTAACTTACATTATTGATAAGAACTATGCGATAGCACTGTTGACTAATTATTGTTATTTATCTGTTAGTTTATATTTGCCCCCCACTGTAGATATAAAAATAAATTGAAATGATCATATAAAATTAATCTTCTATTCTATTTAACAAGTCTTAAATATTATGTCAGTAATGTTTGCGGCAGAAACGATTTTGATTTACAAATTATTCAATATGTTGGTCGAGGAGGCATATACGTACCTAATTTAATTTAATGTATAAAAATAAAGAGTATATTATTTAAATTTATTAATACAACATTAAAGTATTCCGAATGAATTAAATACAAGTTACTATCACCAAAACACTTTTGGCCAGAATTGTTGATAGTTGGTTTCAGCAGAGGGATGAAAAACCTAAACAATTTTATCAGAGTAAAATTTTAATTATTTTGATAAAGCTAAAATATGTAAAGAACTATGGAAAAAAGGATAATTCACAATGAAATTTTGATGACCACGAGTCGAACAAGGGGTTCACATGATGGTAAGTGATACCTTTACCCAACGTGGCATCGATTAAGATGGACAGAGCACCACATTTCGCTTGTTGCCTTGAGACATAACGTATTAAATCTCGTTAATCAACTATTTTCAATAGCATATCGAACTCGTATCAACCTTCATACTGAATAACAGTAAAATTTGCATATTACTGTTTGCCGGCTGCAATAGGAGATGCGGTGGTCACTAGACGGTCCCCGGTAACAGCGACCTACATTTTTTGATCTAATTTAATCTATAACTCAAATTAGGAGAGCAATGTTAGGATATGACATAATTTCTTCTTAAGTTATTGTGAAGAATCCTTCATTCTCTTTAATAAACTCTTTTTCGGGTAAGTTATTATACATTTCCGATTTTTGATGAGTCTTGGGAAAATCTCGGGAATTTTCTTAGTGTTAAATGTTGTCCGGTGTTACTTGCGAAACAGTAGTTCTTCTCCTTAAACTTTTTTTATATGTCGACAAAGTGTTCTATGACACACCAAAAATTGTAATTTGACCTTGTGATCGTGATATCAAATCAAACCCGTTCATAAGTCATGGATTAGATTAACTATCATAATTTCCAGGGTTATCTCTTTCGAATATAAGTATTATTTTTCTTCTTTTCCCTGATATTACTGTTAAGGGTTTTTATCTTATTATTTCCATCACTTAATACTAACGCTATCTTTTTATCTACAACCATTAAACTGTTGTATGTACACATGTCTACGTAGCTATATTTCATTATTATCATCATCAGCCGATAGACGTACACTGCTGGACATAGGCCTTGTCCAATAATAGAAAGATTTGGCCTATTTCCCTCCCAGATCCCCACTCTGGCCCAATACGGGTTCGTGGGGATCCAGAGCCTCACTTGTTGATTAGCAGGATGCATGAAGTTATAGCCAATTTACTTGTTCTTACTTCTCTTGTTTAGTATTGTACATATCTTTAGACTATTTCATATGAACTGTGTTAAGATTATTAGTGTTTAAAATGCTGTAGTTTTGTTTATAGAAAATGTATATATAACATAATTACTTTCATCAAATTGTAACAATTCTTTTAATGCAGGCTTTGACGGAACAATCAGTATGAAACATTATAATTTACTGGCTAACGATCCAAAGGTTTTTGGTGAACACATACAATGAAACGTAACTCATATAACGACCGTTGACGAACATTAGCGGGCAATTTGTGACGAACAATCCAATAACAGGAGGCAACGTTATGAAACATTTGATAATGTTATTGTTATAACATTTGTGGTTTGATCAGTTTATTGGACGGATAAGTAGATTGGATTGCTTTATTCATAATTTATTTCTAACGAAAGCCATTACGTCGTTTGTGTATTATTAATGATTGTCTCAATAGGTAATAGCATTATCAAATAATCTGACCCCAAATTGACGTTTGCGTAATTTTTTCTAAATGCTTTAATTTTCTTGTGGTTTTCTAGTATTATAAGAATAATTTATGTTTCTAATACAAGAAATTTTACTGACTTGTTCTTATTTCTAAACTAATTATTCTTATCAATTTGTTTTCTAGTCATTTCTAAATCATTTAGGTTTTACCTTTAAAGTTTACAATGCAGACTTCTTTTAAGGTATGTTCTGTATGTATTATATCAGTGTTTGTGTGATAAACATGAAGATGTTTCTAAAGTATAAAAAATTGAAGTTTTAAAAAAGTGACGAATTTATGAAACTCTTTTTTTGTAACGACGGTCCTTTTTAAGGTAAGCGTTGTGGTCGATATGGATGTTTGTGTTTCGTAATTGTTATCAGGTCTTGTATTATAATAAGTAGATATAACAGATTCTATAACTTTTCTTTTTAAATTTGCCACCATGTTCATGAATTTTGGTGTGACTTAAAAATCAGAAGCCTAGTTGTTAAACGCGGAGTGTCGCCGCGGTGTAAGCGACACCTAATGTTATTTTAATACACACGCTGGATAGTTCCCCGGTGGGCAATTTGGCAGGTAGCGGCGAAAAAAACCCATTTGCCCATTCACCGTGTGTGGCTTGATGGCAAACTAATTATTTGTCGTGTTTTTTAGGTTACTAGAGGGTTTAAAAAATAAAGGAGCGTTGTGTACCGGCGTGTTCGTGTTTTGTTAGTTTTTGGAAAATGTTTTCAGTGAGAAGTTGAGCATGTACGTTTTTTACATTATCTTTTTTGTTCTGATAATTATATTTTATTACAGAATTCATTTTAGTGAGTTAGCTCTTTTTTATGTGAGACAAGAAATCCGAATTAGGTTTCTCTGTAATAAGAATTTTTTGGCTCTACCTTTTATATATACCAGTTATAATTGCCGTTTGCTTCTTTAAATGTATAAGTACCATTTAAACAAGAGCTATTATATGAGTATCATTTAACAAGTAGGCTATCGTAGTTTCAAGTACAAAATGTTACTTAGTTGATAAAATATATAAAGGATAGTACATTTGATAAGCACTTTGTTTAACAAAATGATACATTTATAATAAATAAGTAACATTATTTATTGAAAAATCATGTTTTGACAGTATGAAACAAGTTTCATATAATACATTTTTAAATTGAACGCTGAAAGTTAAACAAAAAAAACCGTTTTGACGTATAGCTGTATTAATGGTTCTACTATATAAAGGTGAAGATTTCCGTAATATGTTTATTTAATTCAGTAACCAATCGATTAACTACATGTATACACGTCATACATGCTTCTTTACCTATAATAAGCTTTAAGAAATATCACGTGTAATAATACCTTGTCATACCTCTTTTGTAAGCAACCAATTTCATATGAAAAAAATCACCCATTTGATTTTCGATCACATTTAATTTAATTTTAATAGCATAGTTAAGTATGATAGCTGAATTTGTATTTCATATTCAATAAATTTACTAAAATTTCAGTCAATTTACTAATAATTTTCGCTTCAAGGAGATAAATTGATAGGTTAAATTAAGATTCAATTGTAATAACGAAAAAGTTACTATCATGTTTTAAATAAACAAAAAATATTTTAGTAAATCAATACATAATGATTATATATTAAATTCCATAGAAATTTTGAGTAAATAAGTACCTATAAGTATATTATAGCATAGTTTATAACTTTAGCTTTCCCTGTGCTCAATTCGAAGTGCATATCATGATGAAAACGTCTGTCGCACAACCAATTACCAAAATAGGGATGTAACCAACAAAAAAGGGGTAAAATTGGTTAGTGTGACGCGTTTAGTGGCAGCAAGTAAATTGATTTTTATTATAGGTTAGATGCAGTGTAACCCGCATCAGGAAAGGGTTTTAAATGAATATATACGAAAGGTGGGTGAAATTATAACGCCATTGTCGCACGGTTTCCTGCTAACAGCCGAACGAATTGAATGTGTGAATCAATTCTCATTTAGGACATACTGTTTTTATAAAATGATCTAACAATTACATTAATGCTTTCAAATATAGAAAAATAGATATGTTTCCATATCCGTCACTTAATTTTTATTACCCGGTTGCAATAGCGTAGAAGAGACTGATGCTTTGATTTAAATAATCCGTAACGCTTGTAACAATTAAACCATGGACGCATGGATGATCTTTCAGGATAAAATAATGTACAGAATAAGGAGAAAAGAAATCGGAAAAAAAACCTATAGCTCTTCAAGTTAAGGAGATAGGAAAGGCCAAAGTTAGGACCGTGGAAAGGGAGAGAACAAAAAAATATTCACTCTTTCTTGATGACACTCACGTCATTTTTGCACGAGGACACTGACGTTGGTAAGTTGATCTACTTCTTTATTTATCTAAAACAAAAAGAAAAAATAGCTTGCTAGGAAAACCGAGGATATTTTCTAGATAAGGATAGTGACTAGCCGTCCGTATGATCTTCTGGTTCTGTCTGTCCTGTTTATCCTATGTAATTGTGAACGAAACACATAAATAAATAATGACAAAAAGTATTTATATAATAAATATTTTTCTGTATGTCCCTTTCTTCATTCTTCTTTTAATTGTGTGATGGGTTCTCTTCTTTTATCTAAATTAAATCTTCTTTAATATAAGCAAATGAAACTCGCTACGCTAATCGTTAATCGGTTAAAAAGTTAAAATATGAAATAGTTATGTGTATTTAGGATTAACGATAAAGGCTTTATTTATTAAAATTATTCTTTTAAAGCTGCTGTTATAATACTTTAATTAAAGTAACTTAGTTAAAATTGCCGTAGAAGCGTAATTTTCATTTAAACTACTTCCTAGAAAATGTACCGACTCATAATGGACTGATAGCGATCAGAGCGAGGTGACAATAAGACACATACGTACCACCTTGTGCCAAATCGTATTTTAATTAGCCAGATAAGATGTGCCATTAGCTAGTAAATTACCCGCGGAGCCGTTTGTTTTATTTCATTCCGACTTATCAGATAATGTTGCATCTTGTTCGTCAAATTGCTGGAACGTAATTGTAGGTTGTTACCGCCTGCAAGTTTTGTTTTCTATGATACAACTACTGAAACAAAGTGTGAATGGAAAACTTTGCAATGATTTCCGATCATATAGTTATTAAACATGATAATCGATATAATAGGATATAGCTTCGGTTAACTGATACTACTTTAAGTCAGTAATTAAAGAAGCAAACATAAAAAATTCAATAACTTAACTTTCTTATTCTCGATAAACTGATGAGAGATGTTAATCAAATTTACTGTAATATAAACAAAATAGTTCATGTTTATATGAATTTTCTTCATAAATTACTAAAATTAGGGCTTCATAGATAAAGTCCTGGTCCAACTATAGCTAGCCGCTTTATTATTCCGGTTTTCTTCAAAATGTCTACTTTCCTAGTAATTTTTTTGTTGATAAAATTCAAAGATGTCATGAAATTTTCGGACAGTTTCTTTCAGTCATGTATAATATTAATATTATGACTTTTTTAAATACTTCATATCTCTTTCATTCTTTAACGGATCATTGTAGCAGAAACGTATATGTTTACTGAAAAACAGATTATTGTTCTAGTCCATTAACATCATGTTTTTAAGTTCAAATACTGTATATAGCGGTTTTGGACAAAAATGTCTCTTAATTACAATTGAATTTATTATTATTTGCTGTCGGAAACCTTCAGTTAGATAAATGTAATCCAACGGATAATTATGTTCTCGTAGGATTAGTAAGCAATGCTTGATTACTATTTAAAAAGCCCTGTGAGTCTTTTAGAACACCTACCATTAGATAATCTCATTAGATCCTGTGATGTTTTTTTTTTATATTATTTTACTCCGGGAATTCCCCGTGGTTCACGTGATTTATATCCTAGATACAAACGCCAGTCGACCGCCGTAGCGTAAATGTGACTCCAAAACCTTCGCATTCCAACGCCATGTTATCTATTAGAGGAATTCAAGACGGGAGTCGCTGCATCAGACTTTACTACGGCAACATTATTTTTATTACAGACAACATCCAATGTCATTACTTTTGGGGTTCTCTGTTGTCAAATAAAATATTTTTAGACATTAGAATATTGAGAAAAGCTAAAGTTTACTATACTAATAAGTCTACATTTAAAACAGTTAGTTTTTCAATTTTTAAATTTCGATCTATGATATAAATTAGTATTTATGTTTGAAGTAAGAGAAAGAACAAATTTACAGAACCCCACGAAATAATGTTTTTGTATCAAATCGCTTTTTATTTGTACTCTTTTTTCATCTGTGGGGCCGCGCGTGCGCCCTAATGGGTCCCCGTGATAACTCTCACTTTTAAAATACCTTTATTCCTGTGTCACCCCGTAAAAGTTTTCACCCTTGTCAATCGATTAAGACCCTTGTATTTATTATAGTTAAATATCACTCTTCTACGATCCCATCGCCACTTTAAATTCCAGAAACACAAGTCATTTGTAAAGTTATCTGCACTTTATTTAGAAGCAAGATTTGTGTACTTCCAGAAATGTGTTTTCATTTAATAGTATTGTATTTGTTTACAAATTCTTCGCATTCTTAACGTTTTTGTTGCCTTCTAGCTGTACGTTAGTCAATACATCGAATAATTACAACACAACTTTGATTTTGGTTCCATAACTGCTTTAAAGCCATTTAGCTTGATTTTATGAGTTTTAGCTATCTGATTTTGTTAAAGGTGTCACGATATTAATAATTAATTATTTTTTACTTTGTGAACATTTAAATAAATGTTTATATTAAATACGATTCTACAGTAATGATAGATGTGAATACAATATATCGAAGAAACTATGATAAATATATGTCGGTAGGATTTTACAGTGGTCTATGAACGATGACACATTTGAAATATTTTAGAAGTAGTTTATATAAAGAGAAAACAAATATGGTAATAAATAACTTAATTAATACCTTCCTTACGTACTCATATTCTTAAAAATATATATCAAAAGACAGTGGTGTAATGGTTACCGACACATAAAATACTTCATGCACTTCAATTAACTTAACCCGCGATTATTAAAATGACATATGTACATAACTCATAGATGTTATAATTATAGTTATACCAACGCTCTATAATGGACTCATCTGCATAACAGTCAGGTGTTGCGAAATGTGAAGTCTTGGCATATTTACACCTTATCAGGTAGATCATTGTAACATATTTTTTCTTTACTTTATTGTAAAAACTTTATAATGAGGTATACAAAAGGCTAGCTTAATGCCTGTAGGCATTTTCTACCATCCAACCTTTGATGATGTAAAAGGTTATGGTAAGTCGTAATTTAAATTTTAATATTATCTTAGAATAATTAACAAAGAAAAAATAGAATGATAACATATTTATATATATATTTATAAGTCATAATTGTATTATATATGTTGAGTCCCTGCGGAAATGGGAATTACAGAGTAATGCAGCCTGAATTGTAAACGAGTTCCAGATATAGATAGAATCCAGAAACGTTAGTAACAATAGAGATCTAATTCTGGAAAGTAGATCGACGATATCTGTCATTGGGAGCAAAAGAGACGACGACTGAATTTATGCTTGAAGTGAGAAGAAGAGGACAAGTTATTCAAAGTAGAGAAAAGAACAAGCAAGTTACTAGATTAGCCACCATTGTTGAATCATGAGTCATTTAGTTGAGAACGATGTTTGAAGAAATGATCATACTTACGCTCTACCGAAGACCTGTTATAATTATATAGAAAGCGTTCAAACTTGTCAAGAAAATCTAGGCATAAGTCAATACAACACACATCTGCAACAATGACCGGTAATACGAGTGTGTGCACAAGAAAATGGTTATTGTAATAAATAGTTTGAATATTTCTAAAATCCGTCCTCGCCAAAATTCTCACATGATTTCTTGGCATTTAAGAGGTTAGACAAAAAGTCTATAGATGATCAGTCTTTAATAGTGTTTAAAATTCTGTTGAAATTAGCACTTCCTTTATTTAGACTTTCAACATTAATTTCTACATAGAGTTGTAAGCTATCAGCGTAAATTTGGTACAAGCAGTCGAATTTTCGGATAAATTTAAAACTGAATACGTGACAGGAGAAAGTATACCGCCTTGAGAAACGCCAGTTACAACGTCTGCTAAAACTGCCGGGTTATCCGCCGTAATGACAGACTGCAGCACGAAAATATAACGAAAACCATTCCAAGCTGGTGGGAGCAAAGTTTTTAAAGGAAAGAATGGCTTAGGACGTTGTAAAGAAAATAAACTTTCACATGTACTTTGTTTTTACAATTTTATTCTACGTGACCATTGTATGTAGACCCCCAGAATGAACTAGTATGTACGCTTTTGGAGGTCTTTTATACTGGACTTTTCATACTACTCGCCGTAAGACCCTACGCAACTGCATCGCATCATTATGCGGGGAATCATTAAAAGATTGTTGTACGAATTAATCATAATTGTAAACGAAAATATATTTTTTTTTATGCCAAGACTCGTAATTATGAAGCACTTTAAATACATCGTTAATAGCTTAATAACCATTCACTGTGTCGGCCTGTTGGTGATTAAAGGTTTCCCGGGTAACATATAATAATATAAAAAAATTTATAATTTTATTATCGAAAGGACAATTTTAATTACGTACAATGTCTTAGTTAAGACAATTTAAAGCTTCTTCAAGTTAAATATGTATAGTTTGCTAGTCTACATTTTAGGTTTTTTCTAGTCTTTATACAGATTTATACTGCACTGGACGCGCGTAGTCGAAGGTCGGACTAAGAGTCGTTTCATGGAAGAGGCTTAGGTCTGGTAGTGCAATGCCGCAGACTGTTGATGATGATGAGGATAATCATTTGATTTTAAATTGCGTTAAAATTTAATTTCATTGAGATATAAGTGATAATGATTATGCTGCTGTAGCTTATGAAGTGTGTTAGCACAAAATTCTCTGGCTCTCATGTGAAAATTCGGAATAGGTATATGCTGTTATAAAATTACTTTTTGATGTTACTAACTAGTAGACAGGTCCGAAAACCTAGTAAGTTTGTTGAAATTTTATCATACCTGGTTCAGGAATCGAAGCTCCATGTCACAAAACCAGCGAACCCCAAAAACAATTGTCAAGATTTTGGAGTATTTTAGTTACTGTGAGTCTATAGTTGCAACTACTGAGTTTTCGCATCTGAGTGTCTTACATTATATAATAAAACATTGTCCACCGATTTGAAGATCACAAGTTGTTCTTTATCCTTTATGATTATTGTGAATACATCCAAATCTTAGGTTATCTTTATATTGTCTGATCTTTTTTGTAAACTCATTCTTTCCAAAGTCCTTAATTTAGCAAAGAAGTTAAAGAATCTTTTCTATCTTTAACCTACAGTAGGTTACTATAAACTTAAATTAATCATTATTTTTTACTACTGTTACTACTATTACATGAATATTTGTTATCAAGGTATTTGTTGTTTGTATTATCTTAATGCGGATATGATACCGATTGCTATGCGATTTATGAGTAATGTTGACAGTGGCTCTGATGTTAAAACAACATTTTTTTCCGATTGCTCTGTAAGTGGTTCTAGTATTATTTCTTTTAAATTTTCATATCTACGTGAACATCAAATATGGAAAGCATCGATAAAGGAAAAAAAATCCCCGACAAACAAACCCATATCAGTCACGGTTGCGAGCTCTTTGCAATTGACAGGTGTGTTTCTTGCTGCTATTACGTTGCCACCGTTGCTTATTCCGAGGTCGTCGAGTGCAGTCTGATAGAAAAGTTCAAGTAAAATGCTATTATGGCCTCAATGTAACTTACACGGCCTAGAGGTGTTTAATTGAAGGGCACCGCCATATGTTAAACTTAATTCATATTCCATTAAAGCTTGCCGCATCAATGTAGAGCTTTTTTATTAAAGAATTCCTTTTATAAATATTTATCCGTTGTTTTCAATTATTAATTTATTATTTACAGTTACGCTGTATATCAATTTCATAAAACAAATGTATGTAAGATTTCATTAATATCATACATCTATCGACACAAGATTCATGTGAAATTTGTAAAATGCGTAGTTAAAAAAATTAATGAAAGTATAGCAACATTAAAATGCATTCGTGTTTGTCAACACTCGAAGTGACTCGACAAGTTTTCCAAATGAGAGCATTTAATTTTTTTTTGTTTTTCAGTTGCTGTTAAGTTTTTACTGTTTTGTATTACTTAGGAAAGTTGATAACGGTACCTGGTAACACAGAGGTCATTATATCGATTCTCCAGCTAAATATTCATGTTTGGATGTTGCTAATGGTTTTTGAACATGGGTCAACTCATTATAACCTTTATAATGTAAATGTTTTGCTAATTAGTATTTTGGGTGATGCTTTTTTATGCCATGAGAAGACGAGAGGAACAAAGCGTTCACATGATGGTAAGGGATACGCCTGCACATTAGAACAAGGCGTTTATGTGATAGTATATATTATGTCTTGAATTAATAATAATTCTTTTCCACACCGATATATATATATGATCTTTTTTAAAATTTTATTAATGAAATTAACAGATCACTATCTCTCGTCTGTTTCATGCTATCAGTATTTATCATAATAATGGTTCATTTTGTTTTATCGGTCAACAGAAGTGAGAACAAACGATTAAGGCTCATTTTTATTTGTAGATAACCTAAAGACGCGTTTATCTCCGCTATTACACATTTCGTATTTTGAGTACTTGATTTCTTACTTTTGATCTATTTTTCCCTTTACTTAGTTAAATTTTTCAATGCACCGTTGTTGTTCGAACGTTCTTGTCGCCAATATTACGTATTGATTTAATAACACTTAATTTTGTGTAATTCTTTTATTAGGAAACAACAGTCGAACGCCATTACACAATACTTTGACATATCCCGAAAAGGGGGTTCTGATTCACATATACTACAGTATACATTGTGATCTTCGCAATGAGAAGTAAGGTGGTAAGTCTCGTTACCCCGGTAATTTCACTAGTAACACCTTTCAAACTAGATTACAGTAATGTTTACTATTTGGCGGTAGGAATAGGTGCTGCGGTGGTATCTACAAAGACGGTCTCATAGACTCCTTCTCCACTTAAAAATGGGATATGACATGACTACATGTGAAACTCAGTTTATGTATTTATTCATTATAAATTAATAGCTTAAATATTATGAACTGTTTAACTACTGTTTTCAATTAATATGTAAAGATAAACTTGTGAACTATAGACAGACTCCTGTAATGTCATACTTTACGATGTAATTACTACTCCTTAGACATTTAAGTCTAGCAAAGTGTATACATAAAGTGCCAACTTATTTGACGTATTAATGTTTAATTA
>DWLS01001157.1:0-23422 GCA_018246255.1 Pachliopta kotzebuea | reverse complement strand
TTCTGGCCGTTTCTGGTCAATTGCTATCTTCAAACGGTCCAGTTGTTGACAGTAGAGATCAGAATTTAGTGCTTGGCGATATAAAAACATATATACATAACATCATTATATAACAACAATATTATGCAATATATATAACGCCTCCACACAAACTAAGGTCACAGACAAATAGAACCAACCATCAGTAAATACTCGATAACATAAACAAAAAAAAGATAAGCTTATAACAATTTTCCAGATGAACATATAATTGTGGTTTTGTTAATATATAAACATAACGAACTGTACGCAACTGATATAATTACGAGAGCTTTCCAAGTATTAATTCAACCCATCCGATAATTGCATGCATACGTTACATAGTTCCGCATCAAAATATTAATATCATTAGTTGGACGCTAATGAACCACTCGCATTACACTCATAATCGGAACATTTCACATACAATTTGTCTCCATTAGTCTTAATATACATTTTACATAGTATTAAATAATATATATATTATATCAATTATCAAATATTTAAACAGAATAATTACTAAGACATCAGAGGTAAAGTAAAAAGAATTACATTACAAAAGCAATTAATAACGAAATATTCTAGTACGTTATTAGACTATTATATTAAAAATCTATTGGAAATATTGGCTTGGGTTCCGTGAGTTATTGTGGGACACATTGCACCCCTTAATGGAAGAATAACAAAGAACTATCAATTGGAAATACGACACGATTTCATTTCACCATTAACCAGTGTACTTGTCAAATTTGTATGTTAATTATTAATTTTTGTGAATAATTAATATAAGTATATTAATGTTATATATTAAGACGATTTATAGTTGTATGTTATATGTGTGTACAGACAGCATAGCAACAGCTTTGCATACCCCTGGGCGTATGGTCGGTTCTCCCGTTTCCTGCCTGCCGCATAATTAATAATACTTGACTCATGTTTTTCAAGTATCTGATATACCTCGCTTATTAACACAAAACATATTAATATATAAAGGTAGTTTACATATTTTACTTCACTTCCTCGTTAATATAACATCGGCCGAAGAAAATATGCGAAGTCTGTTACTGCAAATATACAAACATAAATTAAAGCAACAGTCAGTCGGAACCGCTGTGTAAACATACGCGGCTTTGATATTTAAATTCGCAAAACACACAGCTCGTGTGGCTTGCCTAGGGCGTTCGCAGCAAGACCTAATGCACTACGCAAACAGATCTAGTTGTTCGAAAGTTACCTTATGTTAAACAACTGACACTGTACAAAGGAATCTGCGACGTAGCCGATGGAGGTATACAAACGAGATCATTCATCTAATCGTCTGGTTATAGAAAGTTTCAATTTTTTTGGGGCGGTGATGGTATCAAGTGGCTGATTGAGATCCAATGCTGGACAGAGATGAGAGAGATTTAGGTTAGCTGGATGTCTTGGATCCCGTGAGTTGTGCGGGACCCCTAACAACTCGACTATTATACATCTAGTCGTAACAATACGTTGTCTATTTATTTCATGATTTCAAATGATTACTTCCTGCTGTAAATGTTTGCTGAGTTTGTATTTAACCAGATAGCACATGGCAAAAGACCTACAGCAAGACCATAGTAATATGAATTTATATATCACACGTTTTACCATACCATGAAAACGCATACATCAATATCATCATGAAAGAATTAATTACAACACCATCTAGTTGATTTGTTTAAAACCTAGTACTACACAAAGGTTAAAGATTTATTGCGCGCGCGCATCTTGAAACAATTAAATTGATTTTTGTTCAATAGATGGCGGTAGAATTAATTTTGAATCCTATGTTTTAATGAACATAAGCTTTCCCAACTTGAAAGATTAGTGATATCAATGTTTTAGTACGAAGAAAACTGTTACCCTTTTCTAGAATTCATAAACTATTACTTGTGTTTTAACCCGGCAATCACTAATTCGAATCTTAGGCAACGTTAATGATTTAGTTTGGAATATAGATCATTTTGAATCCACCTAGCTAGTTACCGGTTTAAATGTTAATCTGCCTAAATAATAACCATGCCCAGTTCATGTGGCCCTAAATTTTTGGTCTAAGTTCAAGCGTTTATAACCGCACAATGTATGTATAGAGCTTTGTTTTGTATAATGCTCTCCGTTAAAAGTGGGTTAAGGTTGAAACTGAGGGTGGCAGCATGCTCAGGGTAAATTTTATTAAGCTATTAAACTAGCTCGTGTTATTATAGCGGAAATATATTATTCTGTATTAGTCGCATTCAGCGTTGTTGCCTAGTTTTAATAATCTCAAAGTAAACAAACGGTCGCTACAACTAATCTGTATAAAGGTGTTACCGTCTAAATACTAAATACTGTAACAACCATTTCTATCGCGTAATATTCACTGTGTATTTAAAGCTCTTCATCTCTCAACTTAAGGTAAAGGATAATGGGAACATTGTGGTTACTGTGTAAATGTATGAGAGGGCTTGCTTTATCAGGAGAATGCGATTATTTTAAAATTCTACTCAAAACGAAACAAGCCCTTAGAATTATGTGCCATACGTATCCAAAACCAGTTAACTTTAACCATCCATTGGATTACGTCGCCAGTCTTAGCTTCACCAGAGATTAACAGATTTCACTTACCCTTCCATTTCATTTTAAGCAAGATTCTTACAGGACCTTGCCTTATTGATGGAAGTCAAGGTTATGATGAGATTTTACCCTCTAAAATCCCTTCGGTGGTCGTCCTCAGCGTTTGGAGAAGTCACGGGATCTCTTTACGCGAATACTTATGTTTGATAGATTTTAAAAGTTAATAACTTAAAGGGATCAGCTCAGCCGTTTTTGTATCATCTGCTGTCTTTTAATTCCCTTTGCGTATTCATCAATAATTCATTGTGATAATAAATATATATACTGTACATTTAGGCCGAGTCGTTTCGTTTTAATAAAAGACAATGCCCCGTGCGAATCGCGAACAGAGAGGAACAAATGGCCAAGAACAAAAAAAAAATCAATGTCAGACAATTATAGCCTGGCACATCACCACGCCCCGGCTCCGTCACCTGTCACAGGGAGTGAAACATTTAACATTTATCATCAAAAATAGTGAAACCAGACTCATTTCTAAAGACAATAAATCTTTTTGTGTAACCAACCACCAAAAAGCGAGTCGCAAACGACGCGCAGCATTAACAGCGCTAACTATATCGATCGATATTTTTTTTTATAAATCTCGTTCCCCTGCGTGTTTTGGGTCAGGGTCTATGGGGTAACTTTATTATAATCTTCCATCTTTATTTTTTTTACATTTTTCCAAAATTCCTATCATTTCATACCATATTTCTTTTCTCACATTTTCTGTTCTCTTCCACCTATCATTTCAACAGTCGCCTCACCTTTACCTTTTCAACTTTTCAGCATTATCTTATTTCTTTCTTTTAACGTTTCTCTTATTTTTATCCTCTTTTTACAATAGAGTTATTTGCGTCCTTTTTGTTTTATTTTTGTTTACATTACAATATTTACAATTTTCCAATTTCTGTTTAATAACTTTACCATATTCTTTTTCCCTTTTTTCTTTCTTTCCTGCTTTATTTGTCTGCGGTTTTATTCCTTTTAATAACCTTCTCGAGCATATTTAATGAAGATGGGGCGACTATTGTCGTCACGCATCAGAGAGGCGATGCTACCTTCGCTGATCTTTATCCCAAATTCAATTTCAGCTTTTTTCTGCTCGCCCCAAATAAGGGACAGGAGGTGATCGCATGCACTGCGATCTGGTCCACGGCTGGGTCACACAGGCAAGAGGGGCTCCCCTTGCACCTAAACCTGTGCAGGTACTCTGAGAACCCCCTGTGCCCGGTGAACAACTGGACCAGAACCGCATCCAGCTCCAGCCGGCGATCGATCGATATTAGTCGTACTGTCGTTAGCTACCATTCAAAATAATCGGCTTGTACGTACGTTATTGGATCTTTTATTTAAAATATCTACGGGTAAAGGGGTTTTAATATATACAGGAATATATAACGTGATACGAGACCACTTAACATTAAATATACTCGTAGCGCAATAGTGACTGGGACCTATTGACAACGGCCGTTACTTCACCACAAATTTCATATAATGTTAACTGACTGGTAAAGCGTGTTCGGTCAGTATACTCCAACTTTTATATATCGACAGTCAGAATACTGTTACGGTTGAAACATCCCGTAAATTGGCATAATATTATGTTCACCGTTGCCGTCCAACGATCGATGCCAAAATGAATCGTCAATACGTTTTGTTCTTGCTTCTATCGCACCTCGCTAACTAATCTCTACTTATATAATTAATTTTCAATGTTGCATCTCTATCTTCCTACCCTCTCGTGACATATTTAATGAAACATCAATCTAATCAAACGTCAACCGATTTAAGAAATCAAAACTAACGTACAGTTAGATAATACCACCAGTAAGAGTATAAAATCTAGTTATAAGTATATACATAGTCGTATATTATCAATAAACCTATCAGCTCATTACTTGTATGCATTGTATTTATTTATTCACCTACATCAGTGTCTTTTTAAAAGGAACCTTAAAATGTGACCATATTGTAAAAAGCAACGGGCTAATTGAAGACTTTTCTCTTACAGTAGGTTAAATATAAGTTATCAGCGACTGTCCGTTATATCTAAACGTAAGGTACAATGATAACATGATAATCATTACAAACTGAACGGGTTCTGGCGTTGTTTGGTAAGTGGATATTTTACCTGTTAAATGAAATTAATTATCAAACTTGAAGTCGGGCCCCCGCAGGGCATCCGATACATTTCGAAACTCTTTATTTTAATGGCTTCCCCTTTCTTTTTTTAATTGTTATATTTACAGAGGTACAGAATTTACATAAAGAGCTATTATAAGGTCACAAGACGACAATGACGAACGACCACCTTAATAAAAATATTTTGAAGCCAATTTCGCTGATACTGGCTGTCGACCGGGAAACGAATTGTTTATATTGTAACGCTTGGCAACGATATAAGACGCTGCCTCGCTGCCGTCCTAGACGACGGGCCTGTCGCTAGATTAACTCAATTCTTTAAGCTGAACAGCATTAAAGGATCATCAGTAATGCGTTGATATTAATTGCAATTGATCGCACGTCCCGCACACGCTTGGCTCCACTCCACAGCCCTTCCGCACGGAGCATTCATAATATCCCCCAGCTCGGTATAATTTATGTTTTCATTGCATTATCATAATAACTACAAAATTGTAAACGCCCGTCAATTGGCAAACGTCTAGCGGTGATAGTGTTACGCTCACGCAGATCAAAGTGGTGGGGACATAGTGCAAATTGGCTCAGTAATTAGCGGCATTGAGGAATTTCTTGAACGCTCAATGTATTGACAGAGAGTCATTGGCACCGTTCACCACGGACGTAGAAGCGCTCGCGGCGGCCAGATGGGGTCGAAGGGAGATAAATCGGGAGGTTGCTCCCGCTGCGAGGGATCACAGCCACCAGTCGCCGGCGGCCGAGCAACCAGTTCGCACGTTCGCATCACTACTCACATACAATAGGTATAAAGTGATGAAATAAGTGCCGGTTGTGTTTGTGTTGTGCGCGCCGCCTGTTGAACACAAGTTACACTGGTTATTGAATTGTGATTTAATAAGATACGTTTTGATCTCAGAATCGACTGGCGCCATGTGGGATGACGTAGTGGAAGAAACTCCCGCGCCTGCCGCACCGGCGGCTGCCGAAGCGCCGGCGGCCGAGACCTCCGCAGATGCGAATCCTGAGGTCGCGGAACCACCGCCGCCCGTCGACAACTCAAAGAACGAACCCAGGCGGCTCGTGTTCAGGCACTGGACCAGGTCAGCTGGCCGACAACACATACATTTAAATCAAACTAAACACTTCATGTTACTGCTATCGAGGGATGTTTACTGATACGCTATTGTTTCAGACCGAAATTCCTCCAATACAACTACATCTACGACTACCAGAGAAACTATTACGACGACGTACTTTCCTATTTGGACCGGCGCAACCGCGGCCTGCCGGTGGAGAGGCCGCGCGCCCAGACCTGGGGCGAGCGGGCGCTGAGGACCTACATGTCGAAGGACACCAGCTACCTGACGAAGACCTACAACAAAGACACGGCCCTGCTACACCACATCTCCACCGGCGCCCGCTTCCAGCGCTACCACAGCAAGGCGCGCATCGCGAGGAAGTATTCCAATCTCGGATTTACCTCCGTCTCCCTCTAGCTTCGCTTTAACCAATTAGCTTTAGATCAGCCGCCAGCTAGGCGCGGCTGAACCGGCCCGGCCTGACCTATCTGTCGATGTTACAGGATCTCGCTGGCATGAACCGGCCGCGCCCGGGGCGGTAACCTACACACAATACCACAAAAGTTCTACAGCTGCCCGCATTCCTATTCATAACAAACAACACACATTTGTGAAGACAATAAACAATAAGTTATAATTCGTTTTTAATTTATGCTTGCGTTAGAGTTCAGGCACCAAGCAGCCGGTGCTGGCTGCTACTCTCACTCTATCCTCTCGGAATGATGTAGCACAGCGATTTTTTTTAACCGTGGTAACAGATGCAAAGCGATGTTTACTCTATCTCAGTCGGTTTACATTCGGAATAGGCTAGTACGTTACAAGATGTTTATGTAACGCCGCTCCCGGCATAACAATATGTTACATAAATAAACGAAACTTTTACAACATTTCGCACTTTACAATTTTTAAAGCATAATTTATTTTTATTAACTCCCCGTTTTTAAAATGTAAACGCCTGTACTAATTTCTTTGACGTGGGTAAAATATTAAACCATTATCTTGAGCCGGCTTGAAAAGTTTCACGCGTACATTCGATACAGTGTTAAAATTTAGGCAGCTTTTAAAAAGGCTTTCGGAACCAATCCGTCATGACGACAAGAACATAAGGAAGCTCTTTGTATGAGTAAAACAAATGGCATTCCGCAAAATGAATAAGAGTCCCCACTTCCCACTCCCCAACCTCCCACTCCTGCTCTTCACAATTAGTATCAAAGTTATTAGTAATTTAATATGCCGTTGAATAATGTAAAGCAATCGATCACGTTTTTCGGCTAACAGGTTATATTAGTAAAATTGTTTGATAAACTGCTCTATATTTAATTTTCCTTAACAACAAATTAGTGCCGGGTGATTTATCTTTAAAGGTGGCGTTTCACTGGCGCAAAGACAAAACGCCGCAGGAGAAAGTAGAGCGTTAGAAAATATAATCAATGTGTGACACATGACCTTGTAACGTATATGAATTTTTTTTAATATATATCGAATTGATATGTTCGTTTTATATACGACTGTTTTTATGTATCATGCGATATATTTAATATCTGACTCCGCAGTTGAAATAGATGTTTGCATATCAATAAACAACTGCGGTCGGTTCTATGCGCTTTTTGCACACGCCGCGCTAACTAGTACACACTTTTAAATACAAAACAATAGTTAAATAATATCAATTTAGTTAAGAACTAATGCCATTGAATACCTTATATAAATTATTATCATCAATTTCAAGTAGACTTTAGATTCAATGAGGCTAAAGACGAGGAAGAACACACGACCAGATAATTTTCCATATACTTTGTCAAAACAAACTGTTTGTTACAGTTTTCAAAAGAATCCACTATAAATTATCAAATCAACAAATTAATCAATACTGATATTATAAATGCGAATATAACAAATTGAATGTATATCGTTATATAATGAACAGATCAATGTAATAGAGAAAAAATTTGCATATATAATGTATTGAAAATAAACGTTTCAAACATAAAAATTCATTATCTCCGTTCTGATAGTAAAAAACAAAGTATCTGTGATATTGACTAATAGACTTTGTAATGTTTGATCTGAGCTATTACCAAATGTAACGAGACACTTAAATCACTTACTCCATTGTCACAGAGAGACAGATACACTCATCGCTAGCTAAATTTCAATGTCGAGATATCTAAAATAACTTATCTTTGACAGTTCAGTGAATGTAATTGTTTGGAAGTTTGCCACGGTGCTTGGTTACCTACCAGGTAAAGCCGGCAAACGGCCAAATTGTAGATAATTAAATGTTACGATGATCAAGATACATCAGACGTTGGATTGGTGACCGGTAGACGGGTGTGAAGCCGCCGACCGCAGCCGATCAGTGGACCAACGTACTATTTGGCTTCAACTTGTTGGCTGCCTCTATCACGGATTGATAATTTTGTTTAAATTATATAAAATTTAACAGAATTGTGTCATCAGCAGTTTTGTAAACAGGTTTGTTTACAAAATTCTGTTTGGCCTTCGACGAGATGAGCACGAAGTTCATTTGGCGTAAATGCTGCAACGAATAATACGGTAATATTGAAATTGTTTTTAGACATCATATTGCCGTTCATCTCCTCGTTGCATACTCGGACTGTGTTCGGATGAAGACATCAGCTACCAGCAAAATAGACGCGGTCGAGCGCAATTTTCTCTGCTCATAGTTCTTAATATAAAATAAGTTTACTCTTTCATCCATAATTGCTTACCAAACTCAAACTGAGGTCCTAGTCTATTGGAAAATTAGACTCTCAGGGTTGTTCTCCATCGGGCTCCACTCGTGTCTATTCGTCTGCATACTTATTAAGAACGTATTTCTATTGTTGTCAGAAAGAAATCTCCTCTAAATACCCTGCTTCTGGGGTAAAGTCGGGTTTATGTAGGAACTCCGTTCCATAAAAACCAATTCGATATTCTCCTTCGGTGCATTAGAAAGGGCTCCTTCACTGTTGCTTTTCTGCACTCTTTTTGAATACATCCCGAGGAAGATTAAAGCTGTTCTTTGCACTCATGCTGTGTTAGTACAAATATATAACCGCCTCGCATTTTACGTCCCTCTCAGTGTCTCAGTCTCTGTTTATCTAAAAAGCGCTTTAGTCACCTTCTACGACATCCAAGGTTTACCTTAGCCTTAATCTAAAAGATCACAGGGCATAGTATTATAAAACAAAGTAATGTATAAACTATTTTCTAAATGAATAAATTCTGTAGTAATAAAATTTTAATAGGCCACAGTAGAAACATATGTAAATTATATTCTTTACTACCAAGAAGGCGATGGCTTGCCTTAGTTTTAAAGTGCAGACAATAAGCGGTAAGTCGATTGCATCATTGGCTATTTTATGAATCACAAATCCAATGAAAGATGACAGAAGAGGAGACGAGGTGGGTCTGGTGACCTTGCGCTGAATCTCATCCATTTCCCGGATTCGGCGGCCAGCGTTTCGAGCAATAGTAGAAGGCCGCTTCGGTTGTATCGCGCGCCCGGTATATGTGTATATATATTAACATTACTCCATTCTAGGCCACTGTCTTGGTCGAATATTTATACATCGCGCTCAGCAAAACAATCGATGTGAAATCTTTCGCCAATTGGAAAGAGTTTTAATACCTTGACAGTAATAAATCGGCGTACTCTGATATACGACAGCGCTCAAGGCAGCTCGCGTTTTCAGCTAATAGTATTATAAACTATCGGAATTAATATTAGATCTTAATCTAATCAAAATACATTTGTTTATTTTGATTTTAACAACACTCTTATTATTAAAATCAGTTTCCAATGCACTAAAAAAATTTAACAACAAACTCAAGAAATTTATCTCTTTCTTTACAAATATGTACACAGAGTGTACCTTTCAGATAATCTTATAAACAACAGCTTTTAACATGAGCTTTGTTTTAAAATAGTATTGAAAATAATTAATATGTTAGTGAAATCGTTAGGTAATTTATTGTATAAATAAATGTTCTAATTTTAATTGCAAGTTTAGGTTCGCTTCGAGAAAATCTTGCTCAATAGAGCTGAGTGGTACTTCACAGCGGGGCAAAGGATTTCGCTCTATAAATCACAAGTGAGACTTCACTTGGAATACTGCTTGCACCTGTGGGAGGGAGCACCTACTACTAACTTAGTCCTTTCGACTTTCATTGAAGATCCTACGCTTATAGACGGTCTCGAGGACCTGAGATTCAAGCGCGATTTCAATGCCCTATGCATCTTCTATCGTCTGTATAATGAGATGTGTTCTGAAGAACTATTTGATTTTATTGCCCGTGGCGACATTTCATTATAACACCGTTCGCTGTCGACAGGGAGTTTATCCTCATATAGTAGAACCGCAGTGGTCATGTATGTTCCGGTTCCAAAACAAATTCCTCCCAAGAATCATCAAGTTATAGAATGTACTCCCTGCCGAGGTTTTCCCAAGGAACTACGGAATGTAGTCCTTCAAATATGGTGTGATAAGGATAATCCCGGAGCCAGCAAAACGCTAGTGGTGCAGGCAGTTTGATAATGTATGTATGATTGATAGGTTAATAATACAATATCAAGATTAAAACTTCTTTATCCGTTTCTTTATAAAGTAGGTGAATAACATTAATAAAAATTATAAAGGTGTTGCACCTTGAAATATCCCCTTTGCCAACGGATATTCGTGAGATTAATAGATGAAGAGTAATTTTAAATTCTCTTTAATTACATACGAATTGATAAGAGTTTAGGCGCTTAATGAAACAACTACTTGATAATTACAACCAATCTGCCAAGACTGCAACGAATAAGAATCAAGATCCTCTGGTTTCGCGGTGGTATTGCTTCTAGTGAAAAATATGAACTTGACACAATCAAGCGTATTTAATGAATCGTTTCAATACGAAATATTCAAATTTCTAAACAGTTAACAAGCTTCCTAGATACTAATAAGATTAGATAATATTGATATTGGTCTTAAACAATTGAGGTCTAATGAATATTCTTTAAAACTATTCCACAACATCATAAGCAGCTTAATATTTTACAAGCAAAATTAACATTAAAAACCAGTTTCCCCTTATCTTTGAATTTAATACGTACGATAAACGTTCAAACAAATAACTCAATATATAACACCACGTGCCACAAGTAACAACTTTTTACGGCACTCCTTCGATGCAATAAAACTTTTACACTGATAAATTTAACGATCAGTTAAAATTTCACGTAATTCATCCAGCATATACAAACATAACACACGTACAGATTTATGCATTTATATATATATAGATGTCAGTAGATTTGTACATAAGAGCGAAAATTAAACAAGCGAAAGAGTTCTACGTAAACTGTTTACGTAAAGTAGGAATGAACAGAAACTGTTAAAGCCAAGGTTATAAATCCGATGAATAATAAACAATGATAGATTGCCAGTGTATACTTTTAATGTTAATACTTAACAGTGTTACTTCGGTAACTTCATTTTTAAACCGTATAGCAACAAGAGCGGATAACTATTCTGTAGATGGTGGTGAACTCATCAAGGATGTTATGCGCGGTTCGAGTAAGTTCAGACACTATTTAGAAGTGAATTCAGTGTATTATTTACAAAAACTTGCATGTGATTGCTATGTTAACACTACATATATATAGGGTGTATAATGTAAGCTCTATTTTAGATTTAAACAATGTACCAAAAGTGTTGATGTTCACTGCACCGTTCAAACTGTGCGATGGTGAGTGCAAAGGCGGGAGTAACGTTATGTCTTTCCCTTTAGTACTCGGCAACCACGCCAAGGACTATTTTAAACAAATATATGTTCGCGATTACAATAAAACTGTACTGGATCATCCAAACGCGCCGTTCAAAAAGAAAATAAAAGACAGATTTAAGAATAATAAGGAAAAAACCACCACATCTACAACTAGAACAACTTCAAGCATTTCTACATCCACTTCCCCTGCAACTGTAAGAAAGAAATCGCTGCTCAAGAGAAACATCTGCTCCAGTTTCGACCCAACAGCATGTTATAAGAGAATTAAACCTTTTAAAATAGAGAAGAGAGCAAAGGAGATGGCAACCGGATAAAATTAAAATACCGTAGAAGTTTATATATAAGTTAACAAAGTGGACAGGAGACTTCAAGAAATTACTTATTGACTTATTGTAACTTGTTGAATTGTCCGCTCGACTGAAGCGACGGCTTTTACTGAACACTTTTACTTAATAACTTACAGGAAATTGTACTTTTTAGTATTTTCTTTTAAAATATTTTATATTAAAAATTGTTTAATTTGAGATCATTAACAAAGGAACTATCACTATTGTTGAAATAAATTCAATAATTTTCAAGAGTATGTTATGCTTTGTATTGTATATTGTATTTAATTTTCACTACAATATAACATATAGTATGAAACTTTCCGATTAGCGCTAATTTACAGAAACAAATACAACAGGACTAGAGGTAAAAAACCTTAAAACATTTCAACCATTAAGAAGATGTTTTTTTTTTTATCATTAAAGCTTAAAGCAGTTCCTGTTGATCATTATCGTATTTAATAACCTATGAGCAGTTATTTTTACTTTTTACAGACCACAGCGCGACCATCGTAACAAACGACATCCAGAAAAATTCTGATAACGTCTCCATCATCACTCCACATGGTAAAAGGGAAGATATAGAAGCGGAATATGAACATTACGAGAAGTTAATAAAAGAGATATATTCACAGGCGAGTGTGGATAACACAAATGATTGCTGTAAGCAAGCAATAGTGATGCCCACATTCATAACGGACAACATGTTTGAGAAGATCGTAAAGAGATTTCAAACGTTATGGATTTGAATGTCTTTGTTGTTTATAATTTTACAAATAACTTTCCAAACAAAACACAGAAAAAATACAGCGTAAACTTACTATTATTACTGATGTATTAAACAATCAAAAGTATTTGATTCTTATTAGAAATGAGATAAATCTATTGATTTATTTACCTGTTGGAATGTATCTTATGTAACACCTATAGCCACTATACCATGTGGTGATGGGAACAGCTTTCCTTCTCCTTTTCCTCCACTTCGCTCTGTCCCCGACATCATCAGTCACTTGGCACTCATCAACAATCACCACGTGAATATATTATTACTATCTTATGCACCATTATACGAGCAAAGTGTTGACTTGATGTTAAGATATGCTTAATAACATACCGCTGGTGAAAATTATGCACAGCATCACATTGCACTCGTCTTGAGACGTAAGTCTCGTTAACTTCAATAACTTACCTTTCAAAACAACACAGTAATAATCACACATTACTATTTGGCAGTAGAAATAGGAGCTGCGGTGATACTTAGACGATGTCCTGGAGATTTACTACCAGTGAATTGAATGTTCATAAAATACAAAATTTAAAAGGCTAACAACGGTTTTGGATTTATATGAACTACTACAAAATATTCAAATTACTAAACTATATATATATGATAGTTTTAATTTGTTATTAAAATTCTTATCGTCTTAATTAGATATTATTCACAGCTGAAGACAGGTCTCTCGTAGACATTACAGCATGGTGAGGGCAGTATGCTGGTCATAGAAGAATTAGTCACGCTGGATGTAGTTCAGTCAGTAGCGGAGTCCAACCTCATCACCATCAGATGCTGGAAATAGACCTTCCAATCGATCTCCACTCCATTCAGTCCTGCGCTGTGATGCAACCTTCACCACCTCGTCCCGTCCTTTCGCTTAATCAAATTGTATTCTTACAAGAGATAGATACAAATATCTTTCATATAGTAATAGATAAAAGAGTGTTAGAGGTCCCACACAAGTATTCGAATGACCCAAGCCTACTCCACCTGCATGTACTGAATCCTGCTCATCAACAAACGAGGTCCAGCTCGGTGAGAGACGACCAAATACAAACCACTGTTGTGGCATGATGTATTGAAATGATGAGGGACATGAAATGTTAACAAGTTTTAAATAAACAAACAGCTAAAACTGTATAAAAGAAGCGGAACGTATTTTAAATCACGGCAGTTGTTTATTATTTGAGCGTATAATAAAAATTTCCATAGTTACCAGCCGCCACACAGCGGAATGCACTTAAAAACATTGTACGTTGTTGTTGTTGTTGTGTTATTAAATTATTCATTGTCCCGAGCGGTGAGCACCATCGGAGACCTGGCTCCACCTCCAAATGGTAATGGTGAAAAATATATATTTAAGATTACTTGGACTGGATTATATCTAGGAAGAGGCTGTGAAATGTACGAGTTGATGTCGTCGCTGGATCGTGGATAGGGGGTGTAACAGATCCCACAAGCCAGTAATCAACAAATGAATACACACTAACCTGCATTCAACCAGCGAGGTGGGAGACAGCTCAAATCCCATCCACTATTAAATCAGTCCTACGTCCAGCAGGGGACGTCTATCAGCTGATGATGATCGCTGAGATTTACAGTTTTTTTTAAATAGACCATACAAACATATCTAAATCATACAAGCTAAAACGAGGATCACTAAATGGCTAAACTCTTTATCCTATGAAAAACTACTAGAAAGTTATGTGTAATATAATATTAGTATGTATAATATTTAACTTCTTTGCCATTTATTTATCCTTAGTTTATATGAATGATATCTGTGTTGTGTATTATTTGTTGATATATGTTTTTTCTTATATTTCTAGCGTAAATAAAATAAGTGAATGCTCAAAATAGTTTTAAGTTAAGCGATATAGGTGCCCACAGCACAGGCTTGCCTAATGTGGGAGCATGTAGGTTAAGTAAATATAAATATCTGTCACCTAATAGTAAGTGATACGCTTAAACATAACGTAGCTCTGGTTAAAGTATACACTTAGACGTATATTATACAGCACTCTTCAAACATAATCTTTGTTAACTATTCGCTGTGTATTGTTACAATTAATATGAAACAAGTTGTGATATTGTGGAGTGTTTATCCTTATTTAAACGACAATGTCCGTTTGTCCGTCAACGATTTTCAATCTTGAGAATTACAAGGTGATGACTCATATAGATAGATCTCGCCTAGATAAGATCAGAGCTGTTGGAATTTTGTTGATATGTGGTCGGGTTATCGAGTTATGGGTAATCAAATATTCACAATTTTGTATGGGCAACTTGTATTTTTAAATAACAAAATGTTTCATTTCAGAATATCATACAAACAGACCTCTGATTGTGATACAACCGGTTGTGATTAAAGTTTACCGCTACCCAACTAAACAGTCTAAAAAAGTAGTAAAAAATTCTCAAACTTACTGATCGATTGCGTTTAAACAATTATAAGTCACGGAAATATTAACTGTGGTGTTTTACAATAAAACCTTTACGAATACGAAATATCCAAGGCTGTTACATGTAATGTAGTTACGTGAACGTGCAGGTGGTACAGGAACCAGTGCAGCCAGTTGTTACTGCAGCGTGGTAAAGAAACAATACTAATCTCACAGCAAACTGGTTCCATTTAATAATTACAACATCCTACTGGAATTGTTTACAAGGTAATTGTTTTTTTATTACTAAAATAACATACAGTAAAGATTGTAAATTCAAAGTAATGAGTTAATTACTGGTGACTACAGCACTAATTCATATCATCAGCTAATCCTCCGCTGGACAATGCTCTCCTAATGGAGGGGTTTTGGGCTGTTTTGGGCCAATATTGCTGTTCCTATTTATATCTTTCTCAATACTTAAGTGTAGAGGAACATGCAAAGCTAACGCGTTGTATCAAGTAACTTAAGTACATCATTGCTTTACACTTGGGACATTCTGCTTGGAGCGCAGTTTGCAGGATTAGATAAGATTTTACTTTCCGTTAATAGTATGTACTCGTATCTAAGTGAAGTGTACTTATTAAAGTTAAACTTCCCAAAATTCTATACTTAATTTATTATTTTAATGCGGAACAGTACTTATTTTCGTCGGTCGGTAAACGTTCACTGCTGGATATTGACTTCAACTAAGGATCTTCACTCTGGTCGGTGTTATCGTTAATCTAGAATTTTACTGTACCAATGTACTCATTCTAATACTTAGCAGTTAATGTAATTATTGTAAAATGACAATGCTATGTGAATGTATATTTGCGGATATAAGGCAACAATAGATCTGTTTCAGGAGATTTAAAGTTGAATTTCTATATGAAAATTTCTGTAGTAACCTTCTGGGTAATGCTGCTGTAATTATCAAGTTAGCAGCCCCGGGGCAGTTATTCGTATGTCACGCATTGGCAGTATTTCATTGCCAGATTGTTGTACAAGACCCAACGGCGACCTGGTGACTCAAATGCCTATTACAAACCGATAGTTAAATAACCACCTTTATACACAACACAATAAGATATATTTCAGTTCGCATCTAACATTGGAAAGGTTAGCAAAGCACTGAATATACTATACGAAAAATTGATTTTGGTTTTTTTTTATCTCAATCAAAAATTAGTCATTTACATGTCTAAGAGAATAAAAATTTTCATAACCTCACTCTCATCTATATCAATCGTTGTGTTGCATTATTCTCCCCTCACTGCTTCTCCCTCTTCTCCCTCCCCCCTGTATAGTTCGCCATTTACATTATCGCTTAATGCGTAGACCACATTATATGAAAATATATCACAAAAGCCATTAGTACATTATGCAATTCGTTAAAATGTTCCATCAATCTAGATTTATAGACGTGAAACAGCTAACGGTGTTCATTAACATGAGTGTTTCCATTTATACGTAGGTCTACGCTGTTTTCAATTTTTTTTTTAATTTACGTTTATAAAACACATGTAAATATTATGTATACATTCCATTACTCTCGAATACTTTTAAACGTACAGAGTTAATATCAATTGAACTCCGGTCATCTAACGTCGTCTCGATCGAATCTATTATTGTTATTATCAATATGTTATATAGAAAACCATACAATTTATTAGTTTAAATTTGTTTATCCAATGCTAATTCATATTGCTTCTATAAACGGAATAAAATAGTGTAGTCTATAAGATTATATTCTTTATCAGAAATGTATAGATACCTTCTATTAAAAGCAATTAATGAATTGTTTTTATATATTAATAAGTTTAATTTATCGGAAAAGTATATACCATTAAAAAGGAAAGTCTTCTTAGTTTTGTCGTGAGCCAAAGTTTTTTCCATCTCCCATACATACAGTCTCTTACATCATCCGTGTGTCATGTCTCTTAGATTCCTACACGTTTCTGTCATACTATGTGATGATTGATATATTATTTTTAATTTACAAAGCGAATTACGAATAAACACTAAACTATGACGTTATTACGATGTTTAAGAAATGCCTATTGGTTTTCAAAAATGTATATCAAAATAGCGACGTAACGAATCGGAGAAAATCAATAAGTCCTCTATGCAATTGAGTATATAATATAACTTATTTAACTGGTTGTTTATAGGTAATGATGATCATTAAAACGATTCTGTTGATGATGGCTACGGAACATATTAAAGGTTCGATTGTCGGCTTAACGTACATGGACCATTTCGACTTCGAGGACAGATACAGAGACGCGAATGAATGCAATCCGTTCTACTGGCACCCTTTACATTTGCCCATGGAGTGTGTAGAGATGTATGAAAAACTGATCCGTTCAAACTTAGCAGCCCTGGGCCCTGTCCGCGTGTTCAAGGAGAGATTTTTCGATGAGGATCAATACGGGAATGTCCACTCAATCATGCCGTCAGCATTAAGAGCTGGCGTTGGACCGCTATCACCTATGGAAAAGATGATAGAAATGATAAGAAGCGACGCTATGACAATACCGACTGCACCACAGATACACATAGCACCGCAGTACGGCCTAGTCGCGGCATACCATCAGCCGATATCTAGCAGAAGCGAGAAGGCGATCAAAGAAATCGCAACCGCCTACCGCAACTCAATGTTGCAAAACTACGGATAAACAAATGTTAAATAAATTAATAGTAACTAAATGCAACTTTTAATGTTCATACAAACAATGAGACCGTACATTCAACTGGTGATAAGTGATAAGCTCATCCATAACAAGGCCCTGGTTAAGATGATACACAAACCTTGAGACATAACGTATTAATTATCCTTACCCCAGAAATTTTACTAGTATACCTTCAAATCGGAACACAATAGTGTTTGCACCAGTATTTGCTCTGGATACGAAAAATTTTATATGTAACTAATATCACAAGGTATATTGCTTGATAACAGACAATAATATCCTCTCACCAAGGGACGGTTGGTACAAACATCCCCAATTTGAGAACTAATAGGTTCAGCTCCTCGTTTTTAGGAATAGGAAATGTGAAATACCTTGTCGGCGTTTTGGCTAAATGAAGGTGTTCTCAAAATGAAAATTAAAGTAGCAAGTTGGTTAGAAAATTATTAAGAATAAGACTAAGGTAAGGCTAAAAGAGTTCACGGGATTTAAAGGTGGGTGCCCTAATTGCCCAATAAGCGAGCCCAAGGGGGACTGTAAATACAAGTTGGTCCCGCGCATGGAGAGGGTGCTGAGGATTACGTGTGTACGCCCGGGAAGTGTTTAGTCTTAGTGTAGGGAGGAAAATCTCTAAAGACCATCATACAAGTTTTACTGAGAACAAATTCCACGTAACCTTTCATACCAGAAGGAACGTATATTTTAAAACTTTATTAAAGTAGAGCTCGCAATAACCAATTGAATTAAAAATAAAATTCTACTTGAACATTTTCACACGAATGAAATATTATAGGACGTATATAAAGATTTTAAAATCCTTTTCCCTTTTGAAGTGAAAATGGAAACGAAAAAGGTTTACTCTCAACGGAGACCGCAACAGGTGGGAGCGATCGTATTGATAATCAGCTCATTACCAACTCCTATAACAATTACATTTCAAAAGAATTAAAAGAAAAAAACAGTTTCATTGTTAATGCTGAGTGAGTACGTGAATAGTATAGTTTGTGTGTATGTGTATGTGTAGTATAATAACAGTCCGCGAGTTGCACCAATCAGACTTGCAAGAAATATGAGAACTACGCTCGTGGTGAGTTTGAGTTGTAAATAATATGAATTCTGTTATTGGAAATATAACTTTTATCGGAAATTTTAAATTGTTATGAACGTACTTGTGATAGGAAAACAAAATATATATACCGAACTAGATAAAATGCACCGAAACTAATTTTTATATTCACTAAGAGATAAGGTTTATGTATACTAGTTTTGCGTAAAAACATGGTATTATAAATATAGATAGATTTCTGTTTGAATAGTATATACGTTATAGCTTGTGTAAATTTTCAGAAAATCAACATACTTCTTGTGTTAAAGATAGTACAATGTTCAATTGACGGCTTCACCTACATGGACCATGTGATGAACGAAAAGAGTAATCCACAGCCAAAGGGAGAGGACGCATGTAATCCTTTATATTGGTATCCACGAAACATACCTGAACATTGTCGATTCAAGAATACTATAAATCCGAATAAACCTGAGACTGCTCCTATACCAATGCCCATCCCCGTACCTTACCAACCTCCGGTTGTGCCAATTTTACCGCCAGCTCCCCCACCACCAATAATCCCACCGCCGCCTCCTCCGCCGATGTACCATCCACAAATGCCTTACGCTCCAACTTATCCCATGGTGCCACCATACATTAATCCTTACCCACCTGTACACTCCCCCATTCCCAACCTCAACATGCCAGGTATCTACCAATATCCCCCGATCGTCCCCGGCTACCCCCCACAAGTGGGAATGGTGCCAGGTATACCGGGTATAGTAACCAGCGATGGTGGAATAAACATTTTACCATTTTCCGATGTGTACTCCGAATTACTTCAGAAGCATAAACAAAAAATCATACATAAAAAGCTCAGGAGAGTTCTTGAAGAATACGATGACTATCCAAGATCGAGGAATTTCCGAATTCACAAGAGGCTGAGGAATATGTACTATGAATAATACAAAGCCTTAGCTTTATGTGTGTAACTTCTTTTGTGATGACTGTATGCTCACTGTTTAAATCATCATCATCATCATGAGATGACTTCTTCAAAGTGAATTAGACTGTCAGAAAAAAAAAACAGTCCTCATCTATTCCTTTTTAATTGATGGTATTTAAAAATCGTCTTCTATACAATCGAATCACTTCTTCCGCTAGTTACCAAGGCTACGCTTTCCATGACTTTTGCTTATCCTCATATCCAAGAGATCTTTGCAGGTATCAAAAAAATTAAACCTTTTCCTCACAGTTGTCAACAGCCTACGTAGCTTTCACAAGAACTACAACATACAGATATATAAACAGAATGTAGTGAACAATCAGATAATTACCGGCTGTGGAAGACCACCTCGTCACCTTGTAATATTATAACGTGTCTCCATGTGGAATGTTCCACATTCTGCTTAATTGATTCCGATTGTATATATATATAAATATATATATATACTATGTACTAGTGGATACATTAGTGTATTTTATTAAACACTCCATATACCTCAAAAAATGTTAACGTTCACATGTATAGGTTTACGTAATTTTATTTTTAACTTACCTTCTTAAACAACTATATACAAAAATATTTATAAAGATTTGTTAATTTATATATTGTTTCTTTACCTACCTCTTGAATACTGACTTGACAAACTCTAGACAAGACCGCGGCGATTCATCTGTTCAAAAGAAGGGAAGCTGGAGACAGTTAAGATCGCCGTTACTATTAAAAATCGCATACACAAACGTGCTGGTATTAAAATTAATTTAAACAGCGTAGTCAGAGTCAGTGCTACTGAAGATCAGCAACCGCTATCTTCATTCCAGTCTTAATAACCTCTTTCATAGACGAATACAAATAACTAATAACACACAAAACTGATTCCTTTTCAACATCAGCTCATTTAGCATTAAGTGCTGCAGCAGCAGTACACGATTACAGTTAGCAGAAAGCAGCTCCAACTTCATTCCCACTTACCTTTGTCTAGTTTATCGCAGCTTGCACTCGGATTACTTTTTATACAATGCTTTAATGAGACCTAACAAAGAGCACTGCGCATCTCCCGGCCCTTGACACGCTCATCTTTCATTATTAGATCTACAAGAAAAATCTTCCTGTTTACTCCTTTGTGTTCGTGTAATGGATTGAACGGTATATCGGGTGAACAACAGAAACTTTTAGACTTCCTTGATTCTTTGATACTAAACACTGCAGCGCTTGAGCAGCGAACACACGGTACATTACATTTATTTATATAACTTTTGTAGTATATAGGATGTTTACGATGTACTACATCGTGTTTGCGAACATGAGACTTATAACTATAAGTTTCGGTTCCGTTTATAGAATATACTTACAGAAAAATATATTGCCTGTTATGTTTAGTGGTAGCAGATGTTGTAATGTAAGTAGCGGTAAGCAGGGCATGTGACGCGGTGGCAAAACACCGCCAACGCAGCTCCCTTTGTTGGCAGATTGAGGTAAAGCTTTGTAACATACACGCATCACTTAGCATCAGGTGAACCGATAGTTCATTTCACATTTAACTCTCTGTATTGGATGTTGTCGTACGTGAACAGATCGGTTCATTTGTTCCCTTTGTGGAGGAGCGAAGTTGATTTCAGGCTTTAACGTGCTTTCAATTGGAAGAAATCAGTTAACACAATGCGCGCCGACACCGAGAACTAAGTGTTCGTTTTTAAAATAATTGTAATGTTACAATACATTACATTTAACTGACAATCTGTCTTTGCTTAAAATAATAAATTTCTTATTGCATCAATACAAAAAGTATACCACATCATCACCTCCTGCATCCTGTGAGTCGGAATCAATTACCATACAAATTTATGACTCCGCAATCAAGCCTTAGACCTTCGTGATACAAAACAAACTACTGTACTCTACTCTACAAAAGAAAGTACAAAGTTAAGAAAAATGTCTTTGTTAATAGTATACATTACTTTCAAAGTAAATTATTTCCTGTTGAGCTGAACCAGTTACAGAGTTCCTGTTGGTACATATCAAAATAAAACGATTAAAACAATCTACTGGTAGGGACACTTATCTATAACATATCAGCTAAGTTTTCTCAAACATAAGAATCAGCCAGGGTAGTGGGATATGGCCCAAAATCCCCTTCCAATACGGGGTAGGACAATATCCAACAGACATCTACCAGTCGATAAAGTGTGAATATCTTAAATATTAAGCAAGGATTGAACCCGGTACTTTTGACTCGCTGAGTACAAAGCTCGGTGAACATGAGATCGGAGGTCGCATTATCCCCGGCCGGTGCATCGGCGCAGGCGACAACCCAATCCCCACCAGCACCAGCACCCTCCAACCCCTTTTAAAACAAAGATTGATTTTAGTCTTAATCTGATTTTTGTTGTTAACAGCAGTTAATAGGAGGAATACTTAGCTTTTTAACCTGCTCATCATCAGCCGGTATACATCAACTGCTGGGCATGTTGCCCAATAATACGATAATTTGGGTCATCTCCCACCAGCCTGTCCAAATGCGGGTTGGTGGGAGACAGCCGCGAGCAAATAAGGTTGGTTTTTAGTCCTGTAAATGGGACCACTTACACCCTAACCCGCTCATATAATATAAGAAGCTATCCCTTTAAAGTTTCCATCAATAGATTTGTTTGTATAATACATTTGTCTTATTACTTGTACGTAAAATAATTCAATGTATATTCACTTGTAAACGTGTTCATACACTTTACACTGCGACTTTATTCAATGGGGCCCATTAAAGCCCGGCCTCGTTATCTCGATATAGTATCCCGTGGCCCTTAATGCATCTCGCGTTCCCCCTTTACTTATTCAAGGTGAGTTTTCTTTAGAATTCCTTCTTATTACGTTGGATATAAAATTACTTGTCTTTATTACTTTTATATCATAAGTTTTCTTCCTCTCTTATTTATGATTTAACCGCTCGCGTTTTATATTTAGCGAGTTATATAATTTAAAAGGTAAAGTAGAAATTGTAGAATTTTCCGTGTTGTTCAAACCGTCAAAATTATCAGCACAGTTACTAACCGAAGTTTCTATAACAAGAGAATCTGTCGATGATAGGAAAGTAAGCCGTGTCCTGGAAAGAGCGGCAGAAATAGACGCATATACTCCTACCCAGTCAGTCAATTAGCAATTAGTCAGTAAACAGGTGGCGCTGATTATTTTCTTGGCAACACATAATTTTAGAAAGTTTCAGGATGTAGCTACTACAACTTGACGAAACGTTGTATATGTGGATGTGTAATGGAGCGGTGCCAGTTGGATTTTACTGGATTAATATAAAACGTAGGCGACGCTTCGTGTTGGTAAAGTGATCCCTTCAAATCTCACATCACACGGTTTCTTTTTTTTTTTTAACAATTTGCAATCAGTCAATAACTTTAAGTAAATGTGAGAAAGGTTGGGCATTCAGGAGTGGAGGAGTTTCCTCAATAGGAAACGTCTTTCTTTGAAGCAAAGACCTTAGTGGTCTTATTTTAAAGTATTATAGCAGCCCTTTTCAGTCTTCT
>DWLS01001156.1:0-23432 GCA_018246255.1 Pachliopta kotzebuea | reverse complement strand
GTTGAGATAGTATACACGTTAAGTTGTGATTGTTATACGTCGCGTTAAGACGTTAGTTATCAAGTCTTGTTACCCCATTAATTTCACTAATATACACCACCCTTCAAACTACAACATAGTAATATATGCACAGTACTGTTTGTGGGCTGCAATAGGAGCTGCTGTTGTAATTAGACGGTCTATGGCAAGAGATCTATATCAGTAAAGCTTTATTTTCATCAGTTTCTTTTCATACAAATTCATATAAAGCTATTCAAAAACTAGATGAAATTAACGATATCAACAAACATATAAACTGTATTGTTTTTTATATACATTCTAGTACAGTCGTAACTCATATATACTCACCATCACATAGTTATGTACATAAATAAATGTCTTTTAAAAAAAAAATACCAGTTCGCGTGCTTGTAAATCTCCATATGAATTTTCATTACCAATTTAACTGACATGCAATGGCTTTAGAAGATAATAAGTTATTAATAACGCCTAATTATGTTAATTATGCGAAAACGCGAAAATGTGAAAGCTGCTGTTTTGTTATTGCGTACATTTACTAGCCGTACCCTGCTTCTGGGGGGAAGTCAGGGTTATGTATTATTACCATTCACCACAATCCACCATCCACCACCAACCATCATTCACCATTTATTACCATTCACCACCATACACCATCATACCATTTCCACTAACTCGTTCATTAGAACTTTAAAACCCATAAATCGAGTTTGAATAAAAAAGAACAAATGCCACCGCCACAAATAAACCCCAAGATTATATCATAACCTGTTTAAATTCACAAACAACTGTCCTAACCAACAGCTGTTAACTGGCAACTTTAACTGGACATCGGCTGAAAGTTAACCGCAACGTAAACACTCAGCAGTTTACTATACGATTAATTACAGTAACATTACTATTTAATAGTCAATTGGTAGTAAACTGAACGATAGATTATTAGTTGTTAAAGTTAATATCATAAGAGGTGCATTGATAACGGTCGTTTATTGTTGCTGGTATCGCAAATGGTTTCCGCCAATGGTCACCAGCGATCACGTGTACCACCAGGTGCGTTAACTAACCAGTCTTTAATTTATTTATTTATAGATCTTCCTAAAAAAAAAATCTAGATCTATCACCAATAATATCCTAAAACTGGAGACAGTTTAGTTACCGCAGCTTTCTACCTCCGTATAGTATAAACATTACTGTGTTTATTAAAGAGTGCTGTATGATAGTGAAATTACTGCGGTAACAAGACAATATATAAGGCGAGCGTATTGTGGTGCTGTGTTACCATCATAACAAGTGAAAGACGAATGAGACATTCACCTGATCGTAAGTGAAGTGGTTAAGATGGTATATACACTGCACCACTGCGTTCATCTCTTTGTGAAGTACGGTCTCGTTACCACAGTAATTTCACTATCATATTTACTATTATGTTTATGTTATCTGTCGGCTGTAATAGTTGTCCTAGACTGTTGGTAACGGTGACTTACCACCAGTAACATAGAATCGAACTATGAACTTATTTTCTTAATGTTCATATCAACTTTATATGATACTAATTACATGTTATATTTGTTATACTAACTGCATATAAATTGAAGAATTAATTGGTGCAGGGATTCGAACCCGGCACCTTCGGAATAAAAGGCGTTCAAACCACTGAGCTATCACGACAGAGTTTGTTAGTCACTATATATAATAATTATTCCTCAGTTCTAAGTAATGGTATTTACCAACTTTTTTCGCTGACGGTCAATCAAGTATGTCTACTTAGAGCCATGTGTGTGACTTAATCGACTCCATCACCGATATGGTCAAAGACTCTATAGATATTTACTTGATATAGCAATTCAGATATATTTTTTATTTCAAATGAAAAACATGATTTCGTTTTCTTATTGCCGTTTGATGTCTTAACTTCAATGTTAATTAAACATGCTTTATATGAAACTATTAACTACTTACTAGTAACTTTTTAAGCCTTTTGACCTTTTTTATTTATTGAGTATTGTTCTTCATTATATAGTCTTTCTTTTTATTTATTTTATACCTTTTTGATGCTTTTTATGTAGTACTTCTGATGAAACCAAATCCATTACTATAAAATCAATAAGTCGTTTGTAAGTCACGTGTTACTTGGCTTTAAAAATAAAAATTAATTACTATTGGTAATATTGTATATAAAGTAACTTCATAAATGTATTATTCTGTATAAAATGTATAATTATATAATTGTTTAAAACAAACAAACCCTCTGAGATCTTTTTAATGTTTCCCTCTTATAATAGGACAGGTATCTTGTATTTCTATTCCTTATTACATTTCTTACCTTTTTCAATTATCTTATCTACTTTTTTATATATACTACCAATACAGTTTTATTATTAATTTTTTAAGTTACGATTTGTTTATCCTCTAGATTTATCTCTTTCTTTCAGAAAGAGATGATGAAAAGTCTTTAAATATGAATTCTTCTCAATTTACTTATTAATAGAATTCCAGGGAAATTCACATAAATACTCTTGGGTATGCTGTTATATAGATATTAGGCTTTATTAGAAAATATATTATAACACTAAGGCCTAGGTATTAGATTCCTTTGACAACTAAACCCCAACCCTCGCAGCTTCCCCTTCAGAGGTTTGATTTGTCAAGTTATAAAACACGCCTATGCGATATATAATCTCATAGTCACAAATTACTTTGAACCTTATAACATATACATATAACTCAAATTTGTTACTACAGCATATATATAATACCTACATATTTTTTTATTACCTAGCAGGGTCACCTGATGGTAATTGATATGATTACCCATAACATGACGCTATTTAAAATGGTATATATAGCACCACATGCGCTTTTCGCTTAAAACATAAGGTGAGTGTTATTACTCCAGTAATTTACTATCATACAGCAACCTTCAGTAAACACAGTAATGTTTGCATTACTATTTGGCGATAGAAACAGGAGCTGCACCTATCTAGGTGGTATGTAGTAACAGAGGCTTGCAACCAGTAAGACTTCCAAGAAATCGAACTATGAATAACATGTTACTGTGTTCCGGTGTGAAAGTTGTAGTGAAATTACTGGAGTAACAAGTGTTAGCTTGCAACTATTAACTGAATATAACACACAGTATATTCGCTTCCAGATTCCAAGAATGAATACTCAGTCGCATTTTGTTGGCTCCTATATTCCGTTTCGGCGGGAATTAGTGTCTTTCTGATTGGTTAATAATCATTGCCCGTTGATTGGTTGCTTTCTTCAAGCCTTTTAGTTCCTATTAACTTCACAGATGGCGCTATTGACAACACTTTAGTACCAATTAGATTTGTAGATGGCATTACTGGCGCGATTGCCAACACAAGACTTAACATCTAATGTTTATAGATGAGTGTAATGTGGTGTTGTGTATACCATCTTAACCATACCATCAGTTGAACGTTTCGCTCGTCTCGTCAAATATAAAAAATATGATCAGACATATAGTTTTTATATACAATATCCACTCCAGTAATAAACTAAAACTATATCAGCACAGTCCAGTTGGAATTATACGAAGGTATATCAGCTCGATATGTCTGTACCTAATAATTTACCTTCATGTTAATCATATATTCAGCTTTCTGAATTATTATTTTAATTAACGGCAACATTGAAATGTAACGCGTCATTACAATACAATATACAATGTTGCAACATTACATATATATAGATGAAAGTATATTTGTATGTATTAATATTATTTTATTTGAAAACTTTATTAGCACACACAAAGGCAGAGTTAATTCCAAAATGTATTCTCTCCCAGTCTATAATAGTTTTGTTATTTTTCGTTTGATGTTTATTGGTCTTATAGACTATTATGGCCGCAAAGGCTTCATCGGTACCAGGGCTAGTGAATCTGCAAGCTGAAAATTATTAATAAAACTATAAGGAAGAAGAGAAAGCCTAGGGAAAAGATTAGGGGAGTATCGAAGAGATGGACATAGATATAAGTGGTGCGTCTACTATTGAATTGAGCAGAGAACTTGAATAGGGATGCAGTAACGAATTAAAAACTACGATAAGAGTAAATAAATTTTGGTTTACTTAATAAATATGTTATACTATTATAAATGTAAGGAATTAGCGTACAAACATATACAATGAAAGTTAAAACATAAATAGTAATGATAGATGACCGACTCCAAGAATGGAAGAAAGGATATTTTATATAATAAGGTGTAATATTCCTAGATTCGCTTGAAGGAAGCTTTGGTGCGAGCTGATCGATTACCAGGTGGAAGCTCCTTCCACATTCTTACAGATCGAGGAGTAGATATTCTCTGATGATGTTAGCGCTAACTCGTTTTTATTTTAAAAACTTTTCTGACACACCTAATATTAAGGTCCAATAGACGGACTTAATGCCTACAGACATTATCTATTCTACCTAGGAGGTAGGAAATGCTGTTGTAGGTGTAGTTTGAAAGTTATATTTAAAGCTTAAAAAATTTATTTTGTACATACATACACTTACATAATATATATTTTAACGGAAATGTATGTAATCCGTCATTGTATACAATTATTAGGAAATGTATGTAATTCCTAAAATCAATTGATTTTATAAGAATAAATATAAGTTGATTTTGTGATACGTTAAAAGTTAATAGATAGTTGATCCTAGAAGTTTTAATTAGTAAGATAATATGAACATATTATTATTATTAACAACGTGTTTTATTACAGAAAGCATTTACTTTATACATTTTCTAATACGATATTGGAATTATATACAATTCCGAGGAAATTTATACATTTCCTAGGATATCTATGCATTAAATAGTTTTTCAAATAATATTTTTTACATTTCCTAAATAGTATCCGAATTGTAAACATTCCTAGGATTTGTATACAATGACGGATTACATACATTTCCGGTAACATATACATAAATTATAAATTTCTTTTGAATATACAGGACATTGATTGCATTGTTTGTATATTACTTGTGCTTAAGAATTGAAGAGGTTAGAAAGCATACTTATATCGAAGCATACTTTATTACGAGACTCCAAACATGAGCTTGTGTTAAACATTAAACATGATAAAATATAAAAAACTTTTAACTAACCAACAGTTAAATGTCATGTGAGATATCTTACTTAATAATAATTAAAAATTATTTGATTTTGTTGTAGTGGTCATGCAGAAGGATAAGGAGGAGCTGCACTCGCACAGGAGGGACCATTCGCACTACGACCACGTCATGCCAGACGGCGAGATGTTCCTGCAGGTAGCAGCAAAATACTATTTTTTTTTTTCGAAGGAGAAATCTTGGTAAAGATACCTTACCTTCTGAGAGAATCCAAGGTTATGTGGAGACATTTACCCACTAAAACCCCCCACGGTGGTAGTCCTCAGCGTTTGGAGAAGTCATGGGATCTCTGAAACACAACAACTAGCAACCTACTGTCCTGAAATTACTTTGTCCTTCTTAAATGTTTATCCAAATTATTTGATAAATGTCTTAAAGCATGTGATATTAGTTGTTTTACTAACTGCACTCAAATAATTCAGTGCAGGCCTATTCGAACCCGGTATCTTCTGAATATAAGGCAAGCGATCAAACCACTAATCTATCACGGCTTCACTTTGTTCCGGTTTAAACGGTGCTGTAAACTAGTAAAGTTACTGCGGTAACAAGACTTAACACCTTATCTCTTAAAACGACGGCCTTGATATGGTACTGTATCTTAACCAGGCCTATGTTATGAGCAAGTTTATCACTTATCATCAGGTAATAATGCTTTGGGAATACTATTTTTCTACTAACAACATTACTAGTATTTATTAGTGATATATTTGGTATTGGAATCTATATAATTTTTCTTTTATTCTTCTCTATGTAAGTATATGAGAGTATAGGTTTAAATATATGTGTGTGTATTTTTTGTATAGAATATATATAACTGTTATGTAGTTTATATGTATAAGTATATCCGTATTTGCAATACTATTAATTTCGTTTTTTAATCACCAACTTGTATTTTTCTATTCCCTTCACATACTGGAATAGACTTCCTTGTGATATTATGTCCGCCCTTTGTTTACTGTAACTCTCTTGTACATATTTTTCTTTTTTATTTTGTTTGTGGAAATAAAGGATAAATAAATAAATGAACATGCTCGTATCGTCGCATAAAAAAAGCTTGCTGAATCAGTACTAGCTGTTAGTGGTAACTAAGCTGGTACCCGCTGTTACACTACGGCTTGTACTTATCTTTTTCCACAAACAGCGAGCCTGGACAATAAATTAAATAGAATCGGTCGGTAATAAATCAATAGCGAGCGCCGGCGCAGTAAATCAGAGCAACCGCCGCCCGCACTTTATATATCACGAGTTCGACTCCCCGGCAGTGTGCCTTTCCACTGCTACACGACACGACAACAATTATACAATAAATAAGAAAATTATAGAGAAGAAGTAAAAGAAGCAAGAAGAAATTGTAACGAAATTACGCGGCGATGATAGTCTGGGAGGCGATGCGAGGAAGGAGAGAAAAATATTGGATTGGAAAAACAATGAAAGATAGAATGAAGGAAAGAGAATTTGTTAAAATGTAAAGAAGCGGAACAAAATAAGCCAAAAAGAGAAGAGAAGAGAAAATTAAAAATAGATCTATACAATAAGAAAATACGGAACAAGTATAAATGAACAGTAGATTCAAATTGTAAATAACTGTAAGCAAAAGAAAGGTACATACTTTATAAGAGACCTATGTCCAGCAGTGGACGTCTATAGGTTGAAGTGATGATGATGAAAAGAAAGGTAAGGTATATGTAAAGGATATAGGAATTATTAAGCAAGAAAAACATTTGTTCTTTATTCGATGAAGCAACGAGACGAGTAAGGCATTCACCTGATGGTAAATGATACACTGGCCCATAACATACCTCTGGTTAAGATGAGACATAAAGTTAAGTCTCGTTACTTCAGCAATCTCACTATCATACAGCACCCTTCAAACTGGAACATAGTAATGTTTATACTATTTGGCAGTAGAAATAGAAGCTGCGGTAGTACCTACCTGGACTGTCTCCGGTAACGTAAACCTACCACCAGTAAATAATAAACGGAATATACCAATAGTAAAAATATTTATCAATATTATGGGAATAACATCTTTCGTCATAAGAAGTCTTGTTACCATAGTAATTACTATATATGTAGTATCTCTATATTGTTATATATAACTAGTATACCATCAGATTTCTGATTAAAAAAATTTGATGTACAATAACAAAGCGTTGTAATATTTCAGGCACTGAACGGTTTCCTGATGATCCTGACATGCGAAGGCGAGGTCTTCTTCGCGACGCACAGCATCGAGAGCTACCTTGGCTTCCACCAGGTCAGTACAACTATCACCAACATTAACTACACCAGAACGTATTCCCGTATAGTTAATGATAATGTTGGTTCTCGTATAGCATATATTGTTATAGCAATTAAATCTCTGATCAAGTAAACAATCTGATTTACTAGAACTAAGTTAACTTCTCGTTATATTATTATAAGTACTTGATTTTTTTTAAGTTAACGGCGTTATAATAAGTTTTATGTAGTAATAAAATTAATATACACAATAAACCCACAAAGTAACAAAGAGCAATTAGGGAGGCGCGATAAACGTCTAACTAGCTAATATTCGTAAAAAAAAAATGAAATGGTACGTTAAAATCTGGGCCTATTGAGCGTGTTTCATATTTTCTCTTAATTAATTACAACATTTGGTTAAGGTTGGATGAAAAAACAGAAACGACCTAATTTCCCAAATAAATGATAGCGAGGCGAATATTAATCAACAAAATATACGCGACGGTTCGTGGACGAATTACCGCCGCCGCCGTCCACTCGCGCCCTCTGCGGCGCCATAAAAATATTAATTACCGCGATAACTGTACTTAAAGCGGGTTTAACTTTCATTAAACTACCCCCACCCCCCTTTATCGAAGGCTCCGTTCTTTTTTTATCGCGCCCTTATCGCCGAACGGGGTATAACTGCTAAAAATTGCGTTAACGGCTCAGCGGACGTTTATTTTTTACATTCGTCCCTTTCATTTCTCTTTGTTTCGAAATTGTTGCCGTTTAATTGTTTGGTTTAGCCACGTGACAACGAGCTGTGACACGTATCGAGCTGGTCACTTGGGGGAACGGTCAACGTATAAGGCTACATCGAGGTCATCTGCTACAAGTATCCATAATTTTTTTATTCGATGAGCCGACTAAACGAGGAAGGCAATCACCTGATATTAAATGATACGCTTGCCTTTAACAACGCAGTGTTGGTTAAGATGGTTTACACATCACCACATTACACTCGTCACTTTAAAACTAAACATCAAGTCTCTACAAATTGTACAGTAATGTTTATAAATTACTATTTAGCGGTAGAAGTAAAACCTGCAGTGGTACCCACCTAATCTGTGACTACAGAGAGAAAACTTCAGTAAAAAAACAAGTTTGTAAACACACAAACCTACTGTTAAAAACTTGAAAACATGTGTGTTATAAGAATATACATATATACTGCTTTCTACCTACTGACCTGTCTACCTAATCAAACGTCTTGATGATCACAGAAATAGATTACAAGATATATCAGATTAACCACGATGGGAATTGAT
This sequence comes from Pachliopta kotzebuea, assembly GCA_018246255.1. Lineage (NCBI taxonomy): Eukaryota > Metazoa > Arthropoda > Insecta > Lepidoptera > Papilionidae > Pachliopta > Pachliopta kotzebuea. The sequence continues at coordinate 14,738 of DWLS01001156.1, read as the reverse complement.
TAGAGAAGATTCTCATTGGACTATAATATTAACTGATGATGATAATGACCCTGTTTTGTAGAACACTTAATTGGAGACTTATGTCCAACAGTGGACTTCCGCCGGTTAACATGATGATTAAAAAAATACAAGGTATTCCCCTGATAGTAAATGATAAGGTTGCCCATAACATGTTGCTGATTAAGATACACAGCACCACATTGTGCTCGTCGCTTTGAGACGTAAGGTCCCTTCAAATAGGAACGAAGTCATATTGACAAATTACTATTTTAAATTAAATAGGAGTTGCGGTGGTACCTAACTAGACGATCAGCGGCAAAAGAGACCTACCATCTGTAAATCTAACCACTATAATAAGTGAGGCATAAATATATGAAACGTTGGATGAATTGAAACTGAATGATTCTCATCTTTCTAAAATACCATCACAGCGTGACAGTTGTCCCATCGATGCCTTCGACCATTCAATTAGATTCATTAAAAAAAATACATAATGGACAAAGAAACGATTCGAAACACAATGTAATTATGTTTAACAATTACTTAATAAATAATTCATTCGTTAGCAAAGAATGATGTTAAATAACTTAAACAAAAAATTCATCGATTGATTCAAAAACAAGTAAACAATGATGTACAAATGATTATGGATGTAATGATCTTTCTAGAACTGTATATTATTTATTTTATATAACGTAGAAACCGGTCATGCAGAACTTTCACCTGGTTGTGATAAAGGTATAAACATGGTGCTGGTTAGGATGTTTATACAGCACCACATTGTTATCATAGCATTTCTAAATCCATACGAAGAAAGTTTAAAAAAAGCAATGTAAACTGGAAATCAAAAAATATACTTAGCGGTGATACTTAAATATATAACTGGAAACCAACCACAGAGGTACTAAATATACCAAATCAATTATTCTGCAATAACCTCCAAAAAGTAATACCCTAAGACATTTTTATTGGCAATAGGCTTTAATTCCACTAGGACTTTCATATTACAAAACGAATAATCCTTAACAAATACTAACAGGTAGGAATAGTTCACAAGACGTCGGAAGTTGACCGACAGACCGAAAAAATAACAATCAAAAAATGCCGCGCGACTATAATATATACATAATAGACTAGCTCGTTAATAATTGCCCTTCGCATTACAGGTAATAAAGTCACCATGATATATTACTATCAGAGGTAGAAACCCCAATTTCTGCTCAAATCCGACCCCTCGCAATAAAACTTTCAGACGAAAGCAATCGTGTATAAATTTTATTCTACCACCCTCCCACCCGTGGGCCGCCTTTGTTTTGTGTGCGGTGCGGCGCGCGACCGAATTATTCATTCACCTGAACTATTCAAGCCGTCAAAGACTATTAACTTCAAAAATCAACATCCTATAACTGTCTAAATTGATCTCCTCCAATAATCATCATGCCATATGACTTGCCCATTGCTAATTCAGTGCATCAATACTAAAACTCTGTGAGCTTAGTTCTTCTCATTTAATTCGCTATATGCAATAGAATAGTGATATGGAGAGAGCAATATTTGGCATTTCTCTAGAGAACAAGATCTAGAACAAATAATTTGAACGGACAACCAAAGTTCAATATTGCTCTCAAAATTTCCATGCTGTGCAAGCTCCAAGTGATAGTGTCCCGCCCATACCTATCATGCCAGAGACAGTTGATGGAGAAGAAATATCTTGGAGATATCGTAGAGGACGCAAAAGTGTAGCACATACACCTTTCAGATAGACTGACAACATCGTAAAAACAATCGGAGATGTGTGGATACAAGAAGCTGTGGAACGCATTAGATAGAAAATACTAAGTTACGTTATCCATTTGCACAACGTAAAGTAAAAATGCAGAAATTTCTAGGAATAAAGGCGCTAAGTAAAGTAACGCATGACTCGTCGCGTTGAGCGTAAATAAAGTGATTCAATTACCTAATAAGAAACTAAGGAACCGTTGATATATGTTTTTATACTCACTTGTGCGTCTGCCTGCGTATTTATGGTGAGTCGCCGCAGGGGTGACCAGCGATTAAACAAATCGATTTTGAAATCATTAAATCGAGCCCGGCACTCGCTGCTTCCTGACGCGCGGCGCGTGCCAGCCTGCGTGTAGCCAGTTGACGCACAATAGAATGTTTATATTGCAACTATTAGCTTTATTTCGGACATCTGTGACGCTATTCCGACCTCGGAATTTTTTAATGATCCCAATATAAGGTCGAAAGATCATTTTATGTCCAAATATACAAGCATACAAAATCACAATATAGATCGTGATATAAAACTATATGAATTTATTTGCATATCTTTAGCAGGGGACTTCTATTACTTAATGATAATGCTAATGTTAATATATTACTAACTTTTGTAAATTACGTTTTCATTGTAAAAGTTACCATTATTCCGGAACTAAGTTTTTGCTGTAGGAAACCCTAGCTGCTACAACAATTGACTTTGATTGAACAAAAATGAACTACATAATAACTGCTTGGGCATCATAAAACGGTAAAAAATCGATACCAACACCACCTGGCGAGGAGGATCTGCTTGTACATTTTGGGTCTATTGAATGAGTAAAAAGCCATAAGCGGCGGGGCGGTATAATGAAATTCTCCCTGGTGTTCATTGACCATTAATTTCGGAGCCCACCTTTAACGTCAGAGATCGTTAGAGATTTACATTGATTCTTCTATTAGAATTTCTCATTTTGATTTACGTTAATCTGTCTTCATAAACTTATAATTTGTTGACCGACGAGAACTCGTGAAGATTGTTTTTATAATATATATCAAATTTTGAAAGAGTACCTTCACCGACAAATTATTTTCATAGACTATTTTTCTTATATAAACATAACATTTCACATAAAATAATATTTTTAGGTCATAGTACTAAACAAAAAATATAGTCAGAAGAACTGATGGCAAATTTAATTGAAACAAAAGTAATCACATGGTTACTTTGTGAAAGCAAACAATCAACAAAACAAAAGAATATCAACAAAACTTTTCACAATACCATAGCAACTATGTCGGACCCCAAAACGCAAACCAAAAGCAATTACCTAACAAATCATCGTCTCGCATTTAATGCCAATGCAATATGTTTGAACCCACATTCTAACATTTTCGGAGAACCCCATTTTTATAAACATAAAGTTCACGTCGTAGTTTTGTGAGCTCATGATTCATTTCCATGACAGCTTTGTAAAACAAGAGGGGGACCGAAAACAGCGCCTTGAGCGACCCCAATTGATTATCAATTAGTTTTGTACTTGCATCATTTGTTGTCAGCGTATTATCCGCATTATTTACACGATCTATTGTTAAATGACGTGTTAGAATTCATATTCGGATAGGTCATCAACCGCAGGTACACCTTAAAAGGCATGAGAAAAGGTCTCAATTGCTCTGACAGGTTCTAAAATTAACATGTCCGTCTTCGTTACAGATGATTCTTTAATGATGGAGCACGAATTGATTTTTAGGGTCATCGATGGTTTATTGATTTACGGTTCATACATGACTTGCTCTTTTTACGGTATTAAAACATTTTTGTATTGTCGGATACGAACCGTTTATCTTGTTACTGTCATTTAATTGGATTCATTTGCATACTAACTACATTACTGATTCATTAATTAAAGCATGTTTAACTTTATTTAATTACAAGTAAATAAAATTTACCTTAAAATTATAATATTTTGTTTTTGGCTGATTTAACAATTGCTATTTAAATATTTTTATTGTCTTATTTATTTCAAGCACTATCTATTTGGCAAGTAACAAAGTAATGTTCATATTAAATGAGATTTCTTTAAATGCTATGAATCCAGGAGACGAACAACACATACACCAGATATAAAGTGATACGCCTGTCCATAAGATATTTAGTAACCTACTTCTACAACTTCGCAAGCTACAGTTCCCTTCATATGTATTATTTAAACACTAGCGGTGAATAGCAATTGAGACTTATTACCATTACATACCCCTACATCATATTCAGACCAATACATATATTTTATATTTGTTCATATATTTCAGTCAGATATAGTTCACCAGTCGGTCTACGAGCTGGTGCACTCCGAAGACCGCGAGGAGCTACAAAGGCAATTGTTATGGAATTCCTTGCTCTCGCCCGAAACGAGCAACTTGACACTGCAAGACGTTCTCAGACCAGAACGAATGCATTTTCTAGAAAGAAGTTTCACCGTCCGATTTAGATGCTTACTCGACAACACTTCCGGATTTCTTGTAAGTATATTTGGAACTAAACGGACAATCGAAATATATTATACAATTTTTGTTTTTATCTTAAATTCTGTTACAATCTCATTAATACTTCCATCCACGCCAAAGATAAGCTTTTAAGAAATATGTGAAAACCAACTTTATGATATGGATATGATTAATTGAAAGTTTTATGTACCAGTGTGAATGTAATCTTTTAAAAGTTAAACAAGAAAAAAGGTGAAAATTTTTAAATAGCAATTTCTTTCTTAAACACTCGTTAAGTACATTTTTTAAAGTTAGGTTTAACCATGTTTATAACTTCGATGCCGTAAAAAGCGATATAGATAAATGGTATACACTAATAAAACTTCCTTTTTTTGTAGTCGTAGATACTAGTTTGATTTTTTGATGCAATTTTCTTTTACTATAGAACAATATAGTGTACATGGTTTGAAAATCAAACTTCAAAAACACATTTTTATAAATTTACGGTATTTTGTTGAACAGAGGCTCGACATTCGGGGACGTATCAAAGTTCTTCACGGCCAAAATAAGAAGACGGAGGAGCCTCCCCTCGCACTGTTCGCTATTTGCGCACCATTCGGACCACCAAGCCTGCTGGAGATCCCTCAGAAGGAGGTCATGTTCAAGAGCAAACACAAGCTCGATCTTTGTCTAGTCTCTATGGACCAACGGTAAGTATGATCAATGAAGTTTATCACTGTATTCAAATATCAGATAATCAAATTTTCTGTACTTTAGAATAATTACTAATATTAAAAAGAGAAACTATCCGTTGATTTTGATTTAAGAGCAAAGCTAATGCCCCTGTGCTACCTGTTAAGGAAGGTGGTAACGAAGAGTAATAAAGTCGTAGTAACATTTAGTCCGAAAGAGAATGCACAAAATCAGAAAGATCTTTAAGTAAAGATCACATATTGGATAGTGCAGCTAAGGTCTACTGCTTAGATCCACGATCTGGTGAAGATCGCAAAGAATCATTAGATGCAAGTGTTATTGAACTAATCGCGCTGGAAATCATTTAGACATATGTTAGACAGTGAACAAAAATATATAGAATCGATGATAAAGTTGAAATCCAAGATAACCGAACCTTCGTACAAAGTCTAATTCCGTTACTAGGCACACTAATAACGGAACCGGATCCTGTTCGGTTTATATATAGCGTAACAACAGAACTAACCGAGCGGAACCGTAGAGGTATAATTTTAACTATCAAGATTTTTCGGAACGACGCTCCGTACAAAATGTATAATTGTTAAACAAGTGACGTGGCGTGACCGATGTGTTTATTGGTACCCAGAGATGTTATGGGCTATGGAGCCAGGAACTTAATCGGTGTTGGATTAATAAAAGGTTTTGGTTTAGAACTAAAGGTTCTAGAAATTTATTTATGTGTAGAGTGCCTCAATTATTTGAACTAACGATTGGTGTATATACCAAATTTGAATAATATTATTAAAAGAATACTTCGGTGATAAAAAACTCATTCATCGTCAAATCAAAGTTGTAACAATATTTTTTTTAGGGGTAAACTGTTACTGGGCTACACGGATGCAGAGCTAGCAAACATGGGAGGCTACGACTTGGTGCATTACGATGATCTAGCTTACGTGGCCAGTGCTCACCAAGAGTGTAAGTAATGTTCAATGATGTTATAAAATATTTTAATTAATTCCTATAATATACATTCTTATAAACGTAATAAATGATTTTGACTGAGAAAACTGGGTCATCCTTTCTTCATATTTAAGAAATAGTTTGCAGTGCCAATCAACTATACCAATAACACCATTGGATGAAAATGACGCTCACTAAATATTTTATGATATATATAACGGTCAAACTTTCATAGTGCTTCTGTACTGTTTCAGTGTTAAAGACTGGTGCATCGGGCATGATTGCGTACCGATTCCAAACGAAAGACGGCCAGTGGCAGTGGCTGCAGACATCATCCAGACTCGTATACAAGAACTCTAAACCAGATTTTGTGATCAGCACTCACCGGCCACTAATGTAAGAATCCCAATTCAATATGAAAACACTTATACTAATATAAATGAAAACACTTGCTATTTATCACGTGGTTATAGAAAAAATCTGATACACAGCATCACTAATCACTATGATTAGAAATATATTTTTTTACATGTTGTTTTTCAGGGAAGAAGAAGGCAGAGATCTTCTAGGAAAAAGAACGATGGATTTCAAAGTAAGCTACCTCGACACTGGCCTCACCAGCCTTTACTTCTCTGAAACCGAACAGTTATCCGGCTGCGAGTCCACCGTCACCACACCTCCAAGAGCGGCGAGACGGTACAAGACGCAACTACGCGACTTCCTGTCAACTTGCCGGAACAAGCGCAGGGTCCCCGCCACACCAGCTCCGCCGCCGGTGGACTATCTGGCAGCTGATGCGGTGGCCGCGGCATACACCAATCTAAACGGAGCGTATACTGGCCCTTATGGAGAATATCCTCCAGCTCCTGCGCTCCACTACGCACCCCCGCCACTAGACGATAGATTCCTAACGACCGACAACCTCTTCCATCAATATAAACCTCTGTCTTACCACTACACACCTTACGCGCCCAACGGCTTCCTGGAGCCCGCACCGCCCCCTGGATACGAAGTGGCTCCCACATATCATAGGCCGCCTTCGAGAGAGTACACTTACGTAGACAGTACTGGGAGGTACATGAGCCCGGTGACGGGCCAGGAGAGGAGGTCGCCAAGCGTCGTCCCGGGGCCCAGTCCGGGGGGTTCCAGCGGATCTACAGAGCAGGAGAGATTGCAGCAAACCCAAGCTTCGGAGATGCCAAGGCAAACGGTGCTCATGTGGGGCGCCGGGGGCACTGCGCAAGAGGTTCCCGTGGAGTACTCTCCACCACAGGTTTGGCGCTACCATCCATCGCATTACCACACCGCTGAAGCAACTCAATGAACGTAGATGTTAGTTCTTTTTTATTTATGCAAATTCCAAAAAAGAAAAATATCGGAGAGTACCGAACCGTTCTTTGTCTTGTTTCTATTTAATTATGAGATACATTTAACTGACGGACGACGCGGGGGGAGATAGTTACCATGATATCTTAATAGCCGTTGTGGTGGTGAATCAAAAGTATCAAAATTTACAGAAACACAAGTAAATTTTTGTTTCAATCTCTTCAACCTCTCCTCTATATCAAACACATGGAATGTTCTCTATATTTTAACTATTACCATGGCACATTTGCACAATCTTCAGCCTAATTAACACCATTTGAGTTTAGATCCCGCTCTTTTGAGATAAATAATCATTACCTGAGTAATTAATTTAAGGAACATTCTAGATATTAAAATTCAATATAGTAATTGTCATTCTCAATTGTGGGCTTTTACCAGGTCTATGCAATGCTAAGTATAATAATCATGTAAGATAAAAACCTGATATGTTCTTCCATCATCAGCCGATAGATGTCCACTGCTGGATATAAACTTCCCCCAAATTTGGGGTATTTTGGTCATTTCCCACCACGCTTGCCCTTTGAGGGTTGGTGAGAGCTAGAGCCTCGTTTGTTGATTAGCAAGCTGCACCGCGGGCTGGTTAGGTTGGTTTGGGTTCGTTGAGTTATTATGTGGAACCTCTTGCACCTCATATGTTCCTTACTCTTTTAAAACATATTTTTAATCTACTAAGTCATTGAAAGCTCCCCCGTCGCCCCGCCGCGGTTCGGACAGTAGATCTCGTTAGACTAAAACAGGGTCTTTCCATAATCAACACTTGTAGATATCCCTTTGTATATTTATGATGATAATATCCAAATATCGATTTTAAAACGCGATAGTCCATTTTTATAATTAACTAATGATATATTTAAATCACGCGAAGCATTCACACATTTTGTATTAGCTACATTAATTTTTTTGTAAATATGAGAGCTTGGGGCTTGTATTGTATAATCACAGAGTGTACGCTTATTGAATAAAGCGAAGCGTTCTATTACTCTTATAACGTTAAGATAACAGTTCTAACTTAATTTCTTAACATTAGATGGATAATTGCAAAAATTATAATATCTAATGACTTCTTCATTAACATACTAAAGATATTTGTTACAAATTTATTCATTGATGGTTGATCTATACTGTGTATTAGTAGACGAAGACAGACGATAGTACTAATGACACCTTTGATGGTGGCACAGGTAATAACCAATATTGATTAAAAAAAATCATATTTTTGCAACGTTTTATTAGTATTATTTACGCGCCATCTTTAGTGCAGCTAAATGAAACGATCCTTTCATAAAAAACACATTACTGGAAAAAAATCAGCAATGAAATACAAAGCTAGCAGCTATCGATCGCACAAATCTACTACGAGATGAATTTGCTTTCATTTTGAACCTTAATACAAAGGGGCATGGGCGCGGCGCGACCGTGCGGTCATTGACCCGAGGATCGGCTGTTTTTTATTTTGTGTTTCATTGCTGGTTTTTTTTTTAGTAAAGTAATGTATTTTTATATAAAACTATCCTTTCATTAAGCTGCACTAAGGTGATGGAACGTAAATTCGGTAAAGTTCGGAAACAGTGTTCTAATACTCAGTATTAGGAGACCACTTAGGAAAATCAATCTGTTGTGCCTGTTAGATCTGCAAATCAATGGTGTTTTTTATTTAATGTAACCAATGAATCTGGAAATTAAATTAGGTATCTTTGCTACTTAAACAACCTACCTAACTGTAAATCAAGAGTTGGATGATTAAATGAAATGGCATTATATTTAGAAAGAAATAATGACAGTAAGTTCTCATTGTAATAGTATTTCATCTTTATCATTGAACGAACAACTAAATTTAAACAAGATCGCTTCGCTTTATTTGCATTATAAAATATAAATTATTTATATATCACATAAATCTTTTTATATATAAAGAGTATAACATATCAATAAATCAAGCACGCCAAATTAAGTGCAACTGTCTCCATACTCTGTTAGATGCTTAACTTTAGACTTTTCACAAGTTTCCTGATTTAACTATATAGTATTGGTTAATAATTCTTGTGAAAGGTAAGTCTTCCAACAAACCTGAGTCGGTGTTAGCTCCATGTTGTAGACTATTTGATTATTATAATACTTTCTGTATATCTTTAATTTCAAAATTTTAAAGTATTTGAAACTTGATTTCTAACGAAATGTTTGTAATAGTGAACACAGAATAATGTTTGGAGAACAAACTTTATTATATCAATAAGTAGATATAAATAGTAGATTAAATTTTTCTGCAACATACATATTATTCATACACATTTATTAGACATACACACAAGTAGTTTACTTAAACAACTAATTGGTTAATTAATAAAAGTTCAAACGTATAACTGAAATTTAAGCTTAAATCAATTCTAATTTAACGTCTTCCTATTTATTTGTGAATATATCATTACCACTAGAACTATTTCATTATTTAGTTATTTCTAAACGGGAGAAGTTATAAATAATTGTAATAGTTGGTGCGGAGCCATGGGGACAGTTGCACAAGCCATTGTCATGCCAACGTGAAGCTCTAAGCACCGTTTATGTAAATACACCCCGCGTGCCTTCACCACTTACATCCACAGACTATCCGACAACTTCATAAGTGTATTCTTCTGATGATAAATTTAAATCTTCAACTCAAATATCGAGAAATGCCTCATGAGTTTTCAACCACGGCAATGTGTTTGTATTGTAATTAAGACTTTGTCTGCTTGCAAAAGGTTGCTCAATATTCAAATTTCTTACTTTGATCTTTCCACACTTCTGTACATGGACAACGTCATCTGTTTGAATTAACCTTTATGGCACTTTCGTCCTGGATCTTGAAATAAGTAAATTTCAACCCACTTAATGTTTGAACTAGACGGCCAAACTTTCATAAAGAAGTCCGGACCTTATATCCATCAATTGCAGGTTGCTGGATATCAAATGTATCAGAAAACTTGTTTGTGGATTATGTTGATCTCAATGATCAACGATCGTAATGTTTCTCTTGTTTCCTTTATAACCATCGAGGCTCAAACTCAATGGGATCCAAGCTGCGCCTCTTCAAGACGTTTTTGTACTATAATCATACAAACTAAACTATGATGACTTCTACTTTGATATGTCTTAATTACAACTCAATCACGTTGCCATTGGTAGAATCATATGCTATCTTTAAATGTGGATATACAAATGTACCGATTTCTGGAAACTATCAGAAGAGGCACTTTAATTCAAGTGGCAAGTTTTAATTTTAATTCCGTTGTGCTACAGTGAAGCGGCGTTGGCAAGGCAAGCCGGAACGCGGTAGTCTCCTGGCGCAGTAGTATTAAGTATAGCATTAAAGGATTCCGTGTTGCGAAAAATAGAAGAGACAGTGCAGTTAACTTAAGTATCTAGCTTTTATGAAAGTGTAAAAATGATGCCGTGGACCTCAGGAGCATTTTAAAACTAGGGAAAGATAAATTAATCAGTTTTATCTAGCATTTTTCAATTGAAAGCCTGCTAGCTATAAGCTTGAAAGGCCGGTATAAGAATCATGTGAGATCCAAGCAATCAAATAAATGCAAAAAAAAATATTTAAGCTTAGAACGTTGAGATGAGAGAGATTGCTGCCAACATTGGTTTTATTAAAGAAAGATGATGAAAGTATTCAACAGACATATAGTGTTGAAAGTGTAAATGAAGTTAGATACCAATTCGATGTTGTACTCTGGTTTGAGCTGAAAGGACTAAACTAAACTTATCTCGCTCTCTGTATTTCGCAATACAAATCTGTATCGTTTTGTCTTCTCACTGTAAATCCATTGATAATATTAACGTACATACGGGTAAAACCGAAATTATTTTCCTGTTCAGCACAGAGCTGACTACTCTTCCAAATTGTGAGCACATTTAGTGTATCGACTACTTTATATTTATCTGTAACATTTTCTTTAATACATTGCAAATTTTTGATGATGCCGCTATAAATAAGAAGGTTGGCAGTCTTTAAAAATATAACTACTAAATAATACAGTAAAAATTGATAAAATTTGGATAAACATGTATAATGGTATATATGGCATTATAATTAACTGTAACCACTTTAGATATAGATTTTTTTTTAATCTTTTATGTAATTTTCGATCCTAAGAGGTTTATTATTTCCATTAGACCTTCAGAAAAACAACTAAAGTTATAAATAACTTGTATGTGTTTATCTATCATAATAGTTATTTGGAAATCTAATGTATCAATATATATGTAATATTCAAGGCTGCTAACCTCTATAAAGTATGTAAACAAGATCTCTACAGCACTCGAAATGTAGATGTAATAAATATTTAAATTAAAGCAATAATATCAGTTACTTTTTTCAAAATAACTGCAATTGTGCTCACTACTGCAAGTTACCTTACGAACACATGTTTGTTAAAACGATTCCGATTTACTAGTTTGTAATTCGCAAAGTTGTGATCTTATCCTCTATTCACTATACCTTTTTTTATATTATAAATGATAATTGATAAAAGTTTGCTCGAATAATAGTAATAATAATAGAAAAGATGTAAATAAATAAATAATTAGGGTAGACGCTTTATTATGTATAACGGTCGTAAATATTATTATGCATAATTATTTAATTGAACATATAATTAAGATGAAGATATCGATACAACTTCTGTATTTATTTTAGCATAGTGTTATTGTGTAATTAAAAACAAAATCAAATAAATTTTTCACGCCACTGATTTTATTGTTTTTATTATCTCATACAAACAAAAGCTCAAACAAGCAAGCAGGACATGCAAGTAAAACAGATTATATTTAATAAAACAAAACCAAATCCTCCTTGATGAATGAAAGAATTAAAACATGTTCTGTTTTGACGTTTTTTAAATAAATAAAATTTTTTTTAACGTTTTTAAGAATATAACCATAAAAGCTTACGTTATTTGGCAGTAATATAAGTGTTTGTAGGTTTTACTGATACCAGGAATACACTTAAAGCTTAAGATTTAATTTAATATACATAGGATAAGTAATAGATATCATAATTTTCAAAAGCAATTATTAAAAAAATGTTTGCGTTAATTCAATACTAACATTTGTAATAGCGCCATCTAACGGCTTTATTAGAACCTATTAAAGAAACAAGTTTCCAAACAAGAAATAAAAGCTTAACATAGATGGCGGTAAAACCAATACCAGACAAACATAATTTCTAAGAATTCAGTAAAATAAGGTATATATTTAAATAACGTGTTTTTTATTATACAAAGAACTTGTGTGGGGTTGTTTACAATTTCTCTTTGTATAATGTGGTGTTGTGATTGTAGTAAATGTGTAGTTACTCTTCTCTAAAAGACACTACCATAGTATTTTTACAAGAACACCGTCGGCGTCAAGTTGCTCCGCTTGTTTGCTGTTCATCATGAACGAGGAGCTAAATCTCTTTGTTCCTTAAAAGCAAATGTTTCTTACTAAAACATTAATCCATGGTAAAATTATGATTTAAATACTAATAATATTTTTGACTGCTTTTTGATTGGCATTGGACCTTTTCAGAAGTCCACTTTAAATCGCCACAGAAGTTTGTGAATTTATCAATCATTCATCGTGAAAAATTGACCTCAACTCTCTGCTGAGAAGACTACAAATGTAAGTAGAAACAATAAAAGAACTGTTTCTCAAAAAATCTATCCGACGAGGCCGCAGGTATCTAAATAAAATAATTGCAGTATCCCGTTATAATTACAAAGCTAAATCTCATACGACACACAAACAAGGGAAAGTGAAACTAAAAACAATATAATTAGTCATGCCAACTTAAACACAATTGTACATGTTGCTTAGCAGTAAAACAACTGTTTGTTGGTTTTTTACTAAAAAACTTTATTAACTTAAAGTTTGACTTTCACAATTAAAAATTTATAACACAAAGCGAGAACAGGGACAAGATATTAGTGATGAATGATTTATTTCTTTTGTTTTTGCTTTTTTAGATATATATACTACTAAAGTAATCAATGGACGAGTGGGTGAAGAGATTATTAACCAGAACAGTGGACAATACAATGATGGGAATGGCATGCGCACCCTTTTTTTGTCGCGTGGGAAATCTTCTAAAGATACCCTGCTTGTAGTTCAAGTCAGGGTTATGTGGGATTTATACCCCTTAAAACCTTATTAGTGGTCATCCTCAGTGCATTGCGGAAGGATTGATCTCCTACGGAAATCACCGGTGCCTCTCTTCACTGCTGAACACATCCAGGAGAGAGCTGTTACTCTCCCTAGCATAGACAGTATACTGCGACAGAATACGAGACCACTTCGTACTTGTCCGCAGGCTCACTCAATATACAGTAAAGGCCTCACACTCGAACCCTTTCAGTCTCCTTCTACTACAGACAGGGCTTACCTTAGTCCTTTTCTTGATGACATGCGCTAGACATGCGTATCCTGCGTAAGTCCTAATAAAATAGAATACAAAACAGGAGACAGGGTAATAAAATGTACTGATCTTTCATTCCTTATAGAAACCCTTTCTTTAGGGGAGGCTTATGTCTATCAATAGGCATTTATACTCATGACTAGTGATCTTAGCAATGCGCCTGCGTATGTCCTTTGCAGTATGTAATAAGCTATTTTTTTTACTAAATCTTGACCATGGTCCCTCCTGGTGTTAAGTGGGGATGTGGTAGTTAAGCAAATTAACCTAGTAAAATCATCCTTGACTTGATGATGACCACATCGTATTTAAACGGAAACATTTACACCGGCAAACTATTGCAATCCTTAGCTGTTCTTATTAAGAATGAAGCATAAGATAATTGTGTTAAAAATCTGGTTTAGTTTGCTATTAAGCTCGAAATTATAATTGATACTTCTATTACATAGATCTGTAAAGTGTATGCACTTGTTAAATAGATGTCACTGGTTCTAGAGAGAAAAGGTTTCCCTTCCAGCCTCGCAATCTGTTCCTTGATGAATCCTTTAGCATTTAACGCCCAAAAATCCAAACCCTCTTTAAGCCTTTTACAAACAGCAAAAGAAAAAATCAATGCTAACTTCAACAGCAGGAGACTGCAAAGTTTGAAATGTCTAGAATTTTGTAGATAGAAATTTGAATAAAGGTAAATTTTTGTCGCAACATCTAAGTTGACAAAACTGTTAAAGAAAATTGTTGTTAAATTTCTTGTTAAGGTAAAAGAGTAAAATTTCCTGTTCCACTATACGAGTGAATGACCCTAAAAAACTAATACTTGTAGCTGTCACCTGAAATGTATTATATAGTATTTATTTGTTCAACCGAAAATTAACCAATTCGTATTCCTCAACACTTCACTAGCTTTGGCTCCAATTCCTTTACAATTCCTCGCCTGATGATATTTTCATATTTGTATAGATATTTATCTCTTTTGTTTATATATATACGTATGTAATGATTATTATTATTTAAGTTT
>DWLS01001155.1:0-23447 GCA_018246255.1 Pachliopta kotzebuea | reverse complement strand
GAGAAAATTAGGGAAAAGAAATGAGAAGGAAAAATAGAGAACATTAAAAAAAGAGAACAGTACCTTTAACCAAAAAACAAAAGGGAAGGGTGTTAAAATAAAGATTCGATCTTTTACGCATACTGGGACTTAGGTATTAATATTAATGTAATCTAAATAGTCATCATAACAAAATATAATACTTTTTTGCCATAGGTTTATTTATATACCATTATACCGCAAAAAAACTTACTAAAAACTGCATTATCCTGTTGGAAGGCAACAGGTGTTGTGTACAGCTTCACGAATACAGGTGTTCCTAAAGTTACGGCCCGCATTTTTGGCGACTCAATAAATAATTTTTTAATATATAGAAATAAATTTAGTACGAATATGTATGTGAAAGAAAGCTAAAACATTCTTTCATCCTACCGGCTGCGCCATGTAATATTATTAGTAATATTTATTGTATAGTTGACATGGCCGACTCCTGCCAGGCTGTGTAATGTGCTATATGTCAAATACTATGACAGGTGTGATGAATAAAAGCTACAGATCATCGTACAGAAGAAGATTCGAAGCAATCGTAGTGCAAGGTGAAGAAGAATAACCATTCGTTTTTCAGAGCCGCGTATTAAAACTTCAAATTGTCTTAATGGTTGCCGACAATGAAAGAAGATGGAATCTTAAGACAAAAGAATATAAGGGAAATATTAAAGTACCCCACTTAATGGAATTCCTATTGGCACAGAAAAGTGTATTTTATAATAACAAACTCAAATTCATAAATATAATAAAATAGTTAAATAAATATAGTAAAAATAATTAAGTAATAACGAGGCTGCAAATAGTGAAGCATTTTCTGTAAAAATGTTCTGAGTCTTATATGTTGATAACTAAATTATATCTACGTTATTATAGCAACAGATTTACTGTATAAGAATAGTGAAACTTTATCACTATCCATACTGAAGGGGATCGGAGATAGGACCTTACGCCATGAGGCCTGCTGTCTCCAAGAATATTTAAGTTATTTGAGTAAATCTTACTTAGATTATCAACTATCTTTTCCATTGAAATAGTTATCAATTAAGATACACATATCTAAGTTTTATTAATTATATAATAAATAAAAATAAAAATAGTCGCAAGGAGTCATTGGATGCAAACAGCACAAGATCGTATTTTGTGAATACTTTAAGAGATCTATGTTCAGTAGTGGACGTCTATCGGTTGAAATGATGATGATGATGATTAAATCTCAAATGAGAGTAATTGACTAAAATAGCTCGTTAACGACAAAATATTTTTGGTTTTTTATATAATTATTATTAGTTTAATCAGCCCTGGAGATAACTCTTAAAGGTATTTTAACAATACTAAATTCGTACTGTAAAGACGTTTCTTCTGTCAGTCGTCTTTTTTGGTTCCACAATAATTTCTGTTTCAATTTTTCCTTTTTCATATTAACACCTTGCGTTAAGGCCTCGTTCAAAGCTGTGAAAATAATTTGGTCTTGGATTTAATGAGCCACCAGCTTCCTGGAGCAAAGTAAAATGTTAGACAAATAACATAAAGAAATATCTTTATATGCTTTTGAGAAGCTCTCAATATAGCAATGGAAATTGTTAAAAATCCTTGCCAAATATTTCTTTTTCTTCATTTACAATGATCTTAACACTTGACTTCTTTGTTAAGTGTCAAAGGTGTATTTTGGATGAACTTCATGGATGATGAAGTTCATCCAAAATACTCCGTTGCTCATATTAACAGCATTAACAATTTTATTGGAAAATCCTATCACTTACTAAACTTCACAAAGCATGTGTCTTCGAAATCGAATCCAGGACTTGCATGTTTACGAGACAAGCGATTGGCCTCTACTGCATCGTCTTAGTAGTAAAAAGGTTATTTTAGACCTTTCATTTAAAATGAACATAGAAGAAATATATTAAGTTACACCAAAATACGATCTTTTTGCGCAACGCATAACATAAACCGGTGAACATGACTGCATCTCCAATTAATAAGGATATTTATGACCTTTCTGATTGCAGAAGACATCGATTTTTATTTTACGATGCCCAATAAAGCGATTGCGTATCGATTTTTAATTTAATCGAGAACTCGCCAAGTGCTGCCCGACGCGCTATGGTGAGCGCTCCGGGACAACGTAATTGCACGTCTTTAGCTACTAATGGCTGTTTATGCAGACCACACCGATTCAAGTGTTGTCCGCGTCTCACGGCTGGCTGATTATTAACCTACTTTAACAAGGTGTTGCCCGCCTTGGGAAACTTTAATGTGCTGCTTTAAGAGATCGGAAGGCACTTCTTGTTCGACAACGCCCTTCAAACTGGAAAATAGTAATGTCTTACAGTAATTCTCAGTAGCTGAAATAGATGCTTATTACGTACGGCTTTACTGCAGCCCATGTTTTGGCCATCAAGAATTATCTTCATCATCAGCCGATAGACACTAGCTATTGGATATAAATTTTCTGTAACTTAAAAACCTGCAGACAGTAAATATTAAAATTGTCATACATTACGATCTGCATCTAGTAGAAGAGTCGATGTGGAGAGATCTTTGGACTTCTATCGGCTAATAATGGTATTAAAGATCAACTTAAATTACATTAATAAATAAAAAGACATAACTGATAAAATTTGTTTTGGGCGGTTTACACCTTTACAAGATCAATATTCATGAACGTATGAGATCTGTAGAAAAACTTAGATCACCGACATAGCCAAAAGTATTGCTAGATTTAAGTAGTAATAGGAAGGGCACATTGCTAGAAAGACTTTAGGACCGAGGGGCAATAAGATTCTAGAGTGGTGATCGCTTACCAGTAGACACTAGTCAGGAGCCCTTCTCCCTCAGAAGGAAATTGCTATCTGTTAATGAAAATGAAAATGTTATCTGTCTGTTGTTAATGAAAATGAAAATGTTATCTGTTTGATGTTTATGGGGGAGGCTATGTCTAGCAGTAGGCGTCTATCAGGTGATGATAAAAAGTCATACTTTTTCTGTTTAGTACTAAAAAATAAATCACTGCCGAAAACAAATTGCAGCAAAGTATAGACTGTACAACAATTATATTGAGTAATTGTTGTTTCTTAACAATTTATTTGGGAGAGGTCTTACTGACCACTATTATCTTTAATAATTTTCAATTAAAATTAACGATGTAATTGTGAATTTCATTTCTCAATAGTTCAGCTCTCTCATTTTTACAAAAAAATATTGTTTGAGTGGAGAATTACGCAAAGGGGACATAACGACGCTTATTAAAATTAAATGCAATCGCTCAATACATAAAACCACTGCTGTTTTGCATTCATTATATAAACATTGTTATTACGCGTAATACTATATAATTGAACAAGGAACATGGGCTATTAATAATTTAAGAAAGTTGCTAAGTAAACAAGAAGGTTAATAAGTTAAATAAATACGTATGTCGGCCGATAAAAAATCCAAATTGTTCTGACACCATAGAGTTAAATTACTCTTTGAAATGTTTTGTTTGCAGCGGTTTCCTCATAAAAATTATGCAAAAGCATCGCATACGAATTTTTTTTAATTAATTTTTATGAGATTCACTCGATCTTGATACTATTGTCCAGCCTCAGAGAAACAAAGCACCAAAACCCATCAAACCTTTTAATTTTCAATTTATGATGAGAGATTAAGGTTCCCAAAATAATGTTTCGCCGTAATCCTCGTTCCGATATTGTTTCTAATTTTTTCATTAAACATACGCATATTTCGCAAAATTTTGAATATTGTGATTTTTAAAAATTAGAATTCACATAAAAATTCGTTATTAAATTTGGTTGCAATATTTACTGATTCGGTTAAAGTTAAGATGAACTTTTATATAAACATTTGTAATAACGACATTATTATGATCAGGTATAATGATTATTATCGTCCCTAGGTTTTGATAAATAAAAAAATTAAAATAAACTGGGAAACTGAATCGGAAGCTAGACCAAATTTCATTGCAACTATAGAGCTATAGGCTGTATTGAAATTTTGTTTTCTAATTTTTTTGTGAAGGCATCAAAAAGCATCCAAATCTTGTAACATCCTGCCAATACTCGAACAAAACCGAGGATAGTCGCGGTGAGATTTTGGCAATGTTAATTTCTAAATAAATGATGTATGCTAATAAATCGGCCAACTATTCCAAGGTCAGGTCTACTGCTGGACTTCCAGGCCCGTCAGCCTGGAAACTTTTTCACCGAGTTCCACCGCATCCCAGTCGTTCCTTTAAAGGAGTCCTGTTTAAAATTCCTCTCCCGTACCAACGGAGGCGCGCTCCCAACATTTTTAGGCGTTCGGCCCGTCGGCCCATTCCCATCGATTTTTTCCATACAAAAAGGTCTTTTGTTATTTTTTTAACATCTACTGACTTATTTGGATCTGTAAGAGGCAGTTTTGTCTGCGCGCGATATAAATTTGGACCTTCTACTTTGATATCTAATCGAGTCGATTGCATCTGTAGTGTAGCGGCTAACCACTTCCCATATTGCTTGCAGGTTCCTGATTTGTTTCCGAGGCCACAAATAGTGATATTTTAATGGTAGCACGCGGTTTTTGTAATTGTCTTATCAGCTTCTATTCTCTTATGTTAAATCTGCAATAACTGTATTACTTTAATCCGGTTGGCAAACCTTTACCACCTCTCATTGTCTCTTTCTTCTCTCATTGTCCCTTAACATTAATTAAGATAAAATATTAGCCTATAGCCATAATTAAAAAAAAAACGAACATTTAAATTAATGTCTCTAAATCTTACTTTTAAGATGAAGGGTCTGTAATACAAATGAATTCTTGGACGATCGCATTTGAACCCTTTACGTGGGTTGAAAGTTTTATGAAGGTAAAATTTAGAAACGTCACCGGTGAGCGGGACGGTGCGCGATATGGATCTCTCTAATTTTATGACGTCATCATTTATGGAGTTTTCGGTTCGGATCCACGGACAGCCAAAGATTAATGGAACCGATTGTGACACCACGGCGACGCGGACGGAATACGAAAGAGGGTTTACTGTTAGTGAACACCATAAAAGGGTGAATATCTAAAGCACGCTGAGTAAGAGCGGAGTTGGTACGTGGCGGGAATCGCTTTTTGCGGATGATTTGGCGGACGAAGATGAAAGTTGTTGATTAAATTTTACGGCGCGAGATTATTTGATAGGAGAAGGAGAACATAACGTACATGTTACAGAGATAATCCCTTTTATAAAATAGTAAAAAACAGCTTAAAAGAAATTGCTGGAAAATCTTCCAAATTAATTTTTATATTTAAATAAAAAGAATTTGGGTAAGAATATTAACTGGTTTTTTTGAGCCATTAACCTCTCGCCCTCACTTATAAGGAGGAGTGACTATCCGGTGAAGGTCGCGGGAATCCGCTGGGTGTAGTCTGAGGTGGATCGAACGGAGTGGAAATCTCTGGCGGAAGTCTACTTCCAGCAGTGAGCGTTTATCGACTGATGATGATGCTGATATCGATTCCTATACATATACAATTTTTAATACATCATTTTAGCCTGCTCTCCTGTAAGGATATAGTTTAATATCCTTTACCAAAAAATTTTAACACCATCCAATCAGAATATAGCCTCAAAGAAGTTGAGCTCTTTGCGATGAAGACAATAGTTTCTAATGGTAGCAGCTCAATCATTACAACTAGGTATAGAAGAAGTCGATTAAATTAAGAAAAAGGTACTGGTAAAATTTTTAATTTTACACCCTCAGATCTTTAATTGTTGGTATAATAAAGATGACTAAATACCACCAATCGACAGCCTATAAACGTCTGCTGCTAGACATGAGCCTCTCCCAAAAACATCCACTCTGATCGGTCTCGTTTTATAAGGATCTAGCGGTCTCCTTTACCAGAACCAGGACCTTTATCAGATGTGGGGAGGAGGGTTCTAGCACTGCATATAAACGTAAGTGTATGAGCAATTTTTTGTATTGTACATCTCATTCCCTTGACATTTTCAATCAGGGTTTTTAATAGCGCATGTTTCTATACAATATTAAATTATATCTATATTTCTATATATGCACATCTCTCTTACTATACCTATATTATATATAGTCTATTCTCTTTGGTTCATAGTAATTTACAATTTGTATATACTGTTTGTTTACACTTATTCTGTATATAATGTATTAATTTGTTTTAGTCCTTACTAGCTATAAATGTACAATGTTTTAGGAATCTATAAGAAATAAAATTGTTGGATGTTAAATTATAGTCATTAGGACTCTATGATTCAGATGAAAAGGTTCAAATTGTAAGGTCTGTGTGTTGGACCCGCGGTTAGGTCGTGTCCGTTGACTGTGATGATTCATCAACGGCACACGCAAAAAGTTACGCGATAAAATGCTGCATGCTGCTGACTTAATTTTTTTTAACCTTTTAACAATATAACTGCTTTAGAATTTTGTTTATTTAATTATTTATGCACACGGAAATATACAGTTAATAGACAAAAAAGTGCTAACGCGCTTCTTATTCCATTATGGAATTTCTTCCAGTAGGCCTGTAATTGGAAAACTAGGTTGCGGACATTGATAATCCGGTGCATTTAGTAAATTTTAAAAAAGACTTATGTGCTAGTTAAAAAACTATATTCGCTAACAAGGAAAAATAAATAGCGTAAATTGGAAAAGCAAACAAATTTTAATTTATACGTATCGAGATCGCGCAAAATGATCTTTGACGCTTTTTAAATAGTCCCACTGTCTTAACATCTCGAGAATAGGATTCGAAAGGAACATTAGAAATTTTGTATAATAAACATGAACAACAATAACAGTATCTACATATTTAAAATGTATACTTTGACAGTAGATTTAATGAAAAAAAAATTATTTACTTATGATCATAAAGATCATCTTAATTAATGGTTGATACCCTATAGCATTAATGTATTATGTACATTTCTTTTAGTCGAGGAAACGGCGATGGTAACGTGGCGCTGGTTAACATGGGATACATAGAATCATATCGCTAGTCGCATTAAGACAATGCGTTGTCTCGTTACCCCAGTAATTTCACGAGCTTCCAATACCCATAAACCGGAACACAGTAATGTTACCATATTAATATTTGGCGGTAGAAAGCTACGGTAGCACGTAACTAGATGGTCTTAGGAAAACTAGACCTAACAACAGTTCTCTGAACTATGAGCGAAAATGTTATATGAACAAAAGTTTTTATGAGCTAGTGACTTCCGCTTCACATAAAATGTCTTTTTTATGTATTATTTATTTATATATATTAATTCTTATACATTTAACCTAACTAAAATCAGTGAATGTCCTTAATAGTTTTAAGTTCAGCGCTCTAGGTGCCCACAGCACAGGCTTGCTTAGTGTAGGGCAATTGGAAATCAAATGTTTTGTAACTTTTTTTTGGTCATAACTAAATAAAATAAACATTCATGAATCCCAGGTGTGGGAATATATGTAATAAGTATTATTACAGTTCCGTTCCGATGTGGCATTTTAGCGATACTATTTTTCTCCGCGTCTAATAAGTAAATTGTTTGCTATAAACGGCAAGTCGCAACCTGTTCCCATTGTTGTTCTTACAGTGGCGGTGGTGGTGTTGTGGTGGGGGTAGGGGGGGTTGGGAGGAGGGGGATAGGCTGCGTGCCGACAGCCACCTCGGCCCTCGCCCTCTATCCGTCTGAATGAATGCAACCGGAGCCAACACAACGCGCTCTGTTCTTACTGTAAATATTCCTTTCACGTCTCCCCTTGACAAATAGTACACGTCTATATACCATTGGGATTGTTTACATTTATCCCTGGCATAGTTTGTTTATACATAAATATTTATATCGTAATACTACTTATGAATATCTGTATGATAAATAAAAATAAATTGAAACGACTATCTCTTTTACAACACATTAATAATCTGAATGAATCTTCTTGTTTGATATATTAAAAGTCTAGCTTTTTGTATACTAGATTTTGTTTATAGTCATTCGATTTATTACATGTCTTAAAGCAAGTGATATTAGTTGGTGTTATACTAACTGTACGTAAATTGAAAAATTCATTGGTGCAGTCAGTGTTTGAACCCGGTATCTTCAGAGTGGAAGGCCGTCGTTCAAAACATTTTGCTATCACGACTAATATCTCTGTATACTATAGATTGTATTACGATTGTATTATATATTTATTTCTTAAAGTACACACATAAATATTATATATATTTAAAAACAGTTTAATATCCTGAGTTTAATATACAGAATGTCTATAAATGAATATAGATAGATAGATAAAACATTTATTGTTAATACAAAAACACACACATACATACAGATAAATAGACATAAGAATTTATACACAATAATATTATTATTTATTTTCTATGCAATACACTTAACATTTGATTATGTGTTTGTTGCAGAGGTACAAAATTACTTTCCCTAATATCCATTAAAAGAGTTCTTTTCCAGCATACCCACACACAAAGGATAAGCTATTATAACTAAGTATCTAGCTGTACGCGTACCAGTAACATTAAATTATAAAGAAAAAGGAAAGATTGTATATATAATATATATATATAAATTTGCGGGTACCTATTTGTATTTTCTTTTATTTTTTTATTTTCTTCAAATCCTGAAAGTTAACTGTAAGAGATTGCCTTGTGGCATTATGCCCGCCTTTTTGTTTACTGTATCTCTCTTATATATGATTTTCTCTTGTTTTGTTTGTGCAAATAAAGCGTAAATAAATAAATAAGCAATTTTTAACGTATTTATATGTATAGGAGTAAACATAAAACATGCAACATAAGGTAAAGATAATACTTTTTAAAGATAACTAGAGAAGGACAGGCAGGTATTCAAATTTTATGAACACCCATAAAATTGTCATTAAGAATAGACCAAGATTTGAAATACATAATTTGTTTTTATTTGTTGTGGCGACGAGACAAGTTAGACATTCACTTGATAGTAAGTGATACGCCTGCCCATAACAATGTGCCGCTGGTTAAAATTGTATACACAGCATAATATTGCGCTCATCACGTTGAGACGTAAATTGTTAAAAATTACCTCAGTAATTTCACTGGCTAAAGGACCCTTCAAACTACAACACATTAATGTTTGCATATTACTATTTGGCAATAGAAATAGAAACTGCGGTGGTACCAAGAGCCTTGATAGCTTGGTGGTTTGAACGCCTGCCTTCCACGACAAGTGTATCTGGTTCGTATCCGGCCTGCACCAATGAATTGTTCAATTAATATACAGTTAGTATAACACCTAATATCTCGTGGTTTAAGACATGTATCAAATCGCGTGGCTGTAATTATTACAGACAAATCTGCGATGGTACCTAGACGGTTTTCAGTAATAGAGCCTAGTATTTTTATATCTATAATGAATTAACGCTCACCTCAGCTTCATATATAATACATAAGTACAGGACTGTTAAAGGTCTAATCATCATATCAAGTGATGGACGTCCACTGCTGGATATAGGTCTTCTGTAAAGTATTCCACAAAATACGATCTCGTGCTGTTTGGATCCAATGGCTCCCGGCGATCCTTTTTATATCGTCGCTATTCCAGCACTTTAAATCCGCAACGTCTGCCGGTTCTGCGAGCTATGTGCCTTGCCCATTGCCACATGAGCTTCGCAACGCGCAGGGCTGTATTGGTAACCTTACCTCTTTTGCGGATCTCCTCATTTCTCACTTGATCACGCAAAGATACACCAAAAACGTATCTATTACACCTAGACTCATAAATAATTACTACTGGAATACAGTAATTTATACCAACGGAAAATTTACAATGTGGATAAAAGTTAAATAACCAACATCAAAGCCTATCATCCAGATTTGAGTAATTATGAATCACGTCCTTTCAACCAAACGAATTGAATACAGCGGTCTACCGGGGAACTGATCTATAAATCACTATTATAACATAAAAGCTTTGTTTAATCGGAACACGGGCACGGTGTTCTGTTTCAGTATAATTTCGTTGAGGAAGCGGCAGAGGAAAAAATAATAAACATTTACAGCCGACTTCCACGCGCACATCTGGCTTTGCAGCAGTTGCACGTTGTAGGGATCAATACGTTTGATAACTCTGTCTAATGCTCCCACGACTGGGACTCAAAGACCCTCAAAATTTTTGCCCAAGTTTGGTGTTCATCAGTCATCCGGTATTCTTCTTGTAGTATGTGGGTTCCTTCCTTTCGATTTTTGTCAATATAAATCGAAGCTGTATGATCTACTAGTTACTAGAACGACTTAAAATTGAGTTTCTGTAGGAAAACGGCAGAGATTTCCTAACAATTATTACCGTAATACAACGCTTGCTTAATATTGATGACGATAAGTGATTTGACATCATCATGCCGTACTTGAGTTCCTTGTAAGAAACTTATGTTTAGCAATTGACTGCCGCGGGTTGCTTTTATTTTATTGCTTTCCCTTTCGTGATGTGGATAAGGGCATTGATTTTCTGTTATTCTCTCTAATGTTTTTTTAGCTATCTTTTATTGTTTCCTACTATCTCGCTTTCATATTACTTATCTTCTAGCGCCTTATATTATCTTCCACTCTTTTATCCTTTGTACATTGTTCATATTCCTCTTTAGTGCATCGCCTCCCAGACTAAATTGGTCGCACTTTTACCGTAATATCTTATTAATGTCTTTCATCTCCTGTATCATTTGTACCTTTCTCTCTGTTTGCCGCGGGTTGATAACGATACCGAAACTAAACGATATTGATTTTCATGTAATTAAGTTGAAACCCGCAAATGCTCTCTTTCCATTACGTGTATTCTATCTCTATATAGTTTAGTTTGATATTTGAAACAAACTTTAATTATTTGGGTGTAAGAGGTCCCAAATAACAACTCACGGGACTCAGGCCAACATCACCTGTCCGTGATGCAACATGCTTATTAATAAACGAGTCTCTGGCGACCCAACCAACCCTCATTGGACCAACGTGGTGAGAGATGACCCAAATCCCCCCATTATTGGGGAAAGCTCATATCCAGCAGTGGACGTCAATCTTTGGTTATAATTTTTAAATTAGGTTTAACTATACTGGAAACAGGTCAGTTATGTAAAATATGCAGACATCGGATGCAGATCCTTTCAAGTGCAACAGGAAATGCCTCTGACGCGTCGACACTGACACAATAAAAAAAAATCGCAAATTAGCTGCACGAAGTATTAGTCAACTAAATACAGTGTTGTTTTAGTACATTTGTAGAAACGAGACAATAAACATATGTTTTAGTATTCTATGTTGTATTAGTATTTAATGTTTCAACACATATAATACCTAAATGAGTGGTCTTTGGTGTCTAAGAAAGTACCACCTCAGTAGCTATTTGTGCCGTTGAATAACACTGGTTTACTTTATACTACTTAGGTGGCAAATAAGTATAGTGAAAACACTACCATGTTCAAGTAAAATGTTTCTCAGTAGTATTACTTAAGTTACCAGAAAGTGTTTAAGTATTTCATGTCGTATGAGTCAAGTTGCAAATTTCGTAAGCTTACGCAATATTTCATTTCTCCGCACACTTCGTACTCGTCTCTTTGTTTCCAACTTAAATAAACGCTGTGTCCTGTGTAACGCCGTTTCTCTCTCTGTGTCAATTTTGCTATATATCTATATATGGTATACAGAATTTTGGACAATTTCCGGTTGGTCGGCCAGAATTGGAAGTAATAATTTTTTTTTTTGACGAGGAACACTTTTACTTCAGTAGATATAAAAAATATGCACCGATAAAGTACTTGGTGACTTTTGGTCCCACTTCCGGTTACCGGTTATCCGGAAGTACATATAAATAGTGATTTCTATATGTGGAACCTATCTGTATAAGAATTATGTCAGACATAAGCATAGCTATGGTACTTAGTGACTTTCGACTTCACTTCTGATGGTCCGATGAAACCGGATATGGCTTAGAACCATCTCCGTACCCACCTCAATATTAATGCCGAGATTCATTTTGGTCGGCCTTACTGTTTGACTAAATCATAGTCAATGCAAAATTGACTATAAAGACGGCGGTAGTTTAATATAATATATAAAACGATAAGTTTTGTAAATTCGATTGTTTGTAAACCATTTACATAATGTACGAGCGATTGTCTATGAATAAAGCATTCGCATACACAGGCGCGGCTGTCGATATACTGATGGTTCTTTATTACTTAGACATAGAAAATTCTATTGTTATGACTACTCTGTCCTAGAGAGGCACCCGTGAGTTCCGTAGGAGATCTCGAGGCGTTCCGCAATGCACTGAGGATGACCACCGAGGGTTTTAGTGGGTATAAATCCCATATAACTCTACCTTCCCTCAAAAGCAAGGTATCTTTTGAAGATTTCCTCCGCTATGAAAAAAGCCTTTTTTAACACGTAAACGAAAAAAAGGAGTAGTTATTAATTTAACATACGTATGATCTACACAATTTATGCGACGGCTTCGTATTAAATAATTTTGCCAGCATTTTTTCTTATTCAGCGATGAGATGAACAAAACATACACCTTATAGTAAGTGATATGCTTGCTTGATTATCTTAAGTATTCTTATAATATAAGCAATAAACATTACTGTTTGAATTACTTTATTATCTTTTATTCGACGAGGTCAGTAAGAAAGACACACAGATGGTAAGCGATACGCTTGCCCATAACAACGTGGGGCTGGTTAAGATGATACACAGCACCACATTGCACTCATCGCCTTGAGATGTAAGTCTCGTTACCCCCAGTATCTTCACTAGCATACAGCACACTTTAAATTACAACACAGAAATGTTTTCACATTACTATTTAGCGGTAAAAATAGGAGCTGCGGTGGTACCTTTCTAGACCGTATCCGCTAACAGAGACTTAACCTCTAAATAATCATTACTCATATACAGTAATTCATTAAACTATTGATTAATTAATTGATTGATTTATATGAACAATAATAATAATGACTTTCTTATCATTATACCAATTGGTAGTAACAGAAGGCTTAATAAAAAAAGTAAGTGAATAACAAATAAAAGCTCGTAAACAATCGATTCGCCGCGTGAAAGCTGCGGCGAGATAAAAAATTTCTTACATTATCGTTTCGGTTTATTTTTTATTCATTTACCCTCGAGCTTATTGAACTAGATTTAGAAGTACCGTCGCGTTACTTTCGTATGAAAATTTAAAAGTAAACATATTTGAAAGTAAGAAAACTTTAGTTTAATATTCATTTGTTAAAAAAAGTTAAAGTACTGTTTAAAAAATTAGTTTACGAATTTGTTTCACGAAGTTGTTCACTAATTGAAATAAAACAAAATATTAATATTTTGTCGTACATATTATTATGTTACTATTATGTTATATATGGAAACCTCTAATTACCTTTATGTACTAATTTATTAATAGAAAATATTTATATTGTGTTCGCTGCTGGTTTTCTGAATAAATAAAATAAAAAATCAGTTATATAAGACAATCATCATCATTATCATTTCAAGACAGTAACAAGGTTATATTGCGATGCTTCACCATTAGCAGCGTTAATTACTGTTATTTCAAATGGAACTTAAAATGATATTGAAAGATAAAGTATACATATACTCCTATATGTAGAAGAACTAACATTACTGTATTATAGTTTGAAGGTTGTTATAATATAGTACGTACTGGGGTAACGAGCCTTAACAATTTTTGTCTTTTTTTGTCTCAAGGCGAGTGCAATTTGGTGCTGTTTATAAGAATTTAACCACGCCGCGATATTATGGGTATGTGTGTATCACTTTCCATCAGGTGATTGCTTTGCTCGTCTTGTCAGTACGTCGATTGAAAAAAAAAAGGTATGTGCAATGCCTGTTTCGTGCGAAGGTTACAGGATGCGCCTGGGCCAGGTGGCCGAGATACATGTTGCAACTCGTATAATGCTGATTTCTTTGTTTCTTTCATTGCACAAATACGAGATGAGAATGTCGTACATATGAAGGTCTACTTATAGCAATGTGGTGATAGGTAGAAAGTTGATACATCACATACTCTTCCATCACAAGATGCAAGAAATCCGCTAGCATACGGTTTACATACAGAGTAGATCTGAATGAAATCATTTAACGAGATGCGGAAATCCATATTCTTCAACTAGCGTTATCTTCCTCAATAGCAAATGATATTGATTAACAATAACCTAATTAATGATGAAGGGTATTACCACAGAAAACTGGTTGTTAGGAGTCGATAGCAGGAACACAGTAACAATGGTAGATTTACAGTAAGAGAATGGTAGCTATATAGGCGATTACGAAAAACTCAACCACCCATCCATTCTGTTCATTATATTAAACACTCACTGGTGGTAGGAAGATTACCGTGTTCCAGTTTGAAGGGTACTGTATGCTAGTGAAATTACTTGGGTAACGAGACTTGATATCCAACGTTTCAAGGCGATGAGCTCTATGTGGTGCTGTGTATACCATCTCGAAAAACGCCGCGTTATGAGCAGATGTATCACTCACCATCAGGTGAACCTTGCTAGTCTCTACTCATCTCGACGAATAAACTGTTTGAGTCTAGGTAATCCAGATATTTGTAAATCTAGTCATACGTTAGTAGACTTTACTAAGAGCCTTGTGTACGACAATTCCAGTAATAAATGGGCGTCGTGCGTCCCCGGCGCTGGTGCTCAGCTCCGAGCTGGTGGGAGCTGGGAAAGCTGATACGTTATTCAAATACCCACCGTGCGAACGTCATTATTTATAGTGCGCGAGCTTTGGAAAGCCGAGAGGAAAGTCCGGCGCTACCGGTTCCTAGACATTACAGCTTCTCAAAGTTTTTAGTTAAAGTATATTTAGGCTTTAAAACTTAATCTATTTCGTTATAATCCATGTAAATGTTCACCATCATTCGTAAAATGCCCACTGCTGGACATAAGCTACTCCCAGATATCACAGCAATAAATCCAAAGATATACCTCAATGATACTCAAAATGACTTGGCTGATATACAATTCGATTTTAATACATAGTGGATTATAAAATGTAATGTAATGAAAAATACAAATACGTGTCAATAATTTGGAGATGAGATTCCCAAAAATTTCGAAAAGTCTAACCTCTCGTAGTCTTCCTCGACCGAGAAAAGTCGAAGGATGTACTGTTGGAATATAGAATAATAGGTAACAGAAATAAAGACTAACAAAAAAATGTTGGATATAATTGAAGAGAAGAAAAGTGTGAATGTGAACAGAATGGTACTTAAAATGAAATATATGATTTAAAAGATATTATAGAAGTATAATTAGAAAAAAAGATAAGTTATTCATCAAGAACAAACAAAGTTATTCAGTGACAAGAACGAAGTTTTAGATTTCCGTAAATTCAGATGTATTAGTAGATTAAGTAATTTTGTAAACTATAGAATTATTTTTAAAGTAAATATCAAAATTGATACATTTTAAAAATTTCTTAAATATAAATATGATGATAAGTTTGACAGGCTTCTGATGGAGGCTGGATTGGGAAACAAGAATCGGAGATGACTCTGCTGAATTCGGATTGCTGTGGAAATTCTGATGACAGTTTAAATTATAACAGGCACATTTGTATTGCGTAGACATAATGACTACGGGTGGGGTAAATGATGATTTTATTTTAATTAGTACGCCGCATTGAATATTAAATGATGTTAGCTAATTGTGATGGTTCCGACGCGGGTATTATGATGATTGAAGAGAGCGGGGATTTGATTTCAAATCGATATGTAAAGGGTTCCCACAGAGCCGTGATAATGATTTGAATGCCTGCTTTCCATGCTGAGGCTACCGGGTTCGAATTCGGCCTACACAAATGAATTTTTCGATTTATTTGCAGTTAGTATAACAACTAATATCACGTGCTTTAAGACATGTAGCAACTCGCGTGGCTATAAATATAAAAAAAGAGATTTCTACAATTCAAGGGCCCTTTTTTTCGCGAGGAAAATCTTCGAAATAAAATCATGCGTTCTGGAGCGAAGACATGGTTATGTGGAGATTTTTACCCACCAAAACCCCATCGGTAGTCGTCCTCAGCGTTTGAAGATGTCACGGGATCTCCGTTCGGAATACAACCGCGGCCTCTTTAGCATAGCCCGTCCTGGGGACTGAATTATTCAGGCCCCAACATATACTAACACTACGGCCGGAGACCACGTCCAACCATCGTCCTCCTTGGAGTAACTCAAGAGACTCAAGCCAATCTTAACTGCTCGTGATCCACACTGCTAATCAACAAACGGGGCTTTGGCTTCCCACCAGCAAAATATTTACACAACACACAATTTAATGTATTTTTTTATTTCATTTCTTTTTTCGTGGGTAAATCCTAAATCGGATACTCCTCCGCTGCGAGCACAGCAGATGATTTATGTCGGACTCTTACCTACTAAAACCCAACATTTTTATATATACAGTATAGTAGTATTGTATTTTGACTACCTCCACGCGCTGTACCAATACAAATATAATACTTGTGAACTGTTGCTGATCTCCAGCAATAGTTCAGACTCCGGAACATACGCAATGTTATCAATGAAATCTAAAGTACACATTTGTATAAGCTCGCTTGTAACAGTTTTGTCGTGCCTGTAAGCGGACTCGCCTGTCCCGAGCGCTCGTAACTACGATTTGTCACAACCCCGATATGAGCACAACCGGGCGTCTGTGCAATAAATCCTTTCAAGCTGTGTTATAGCGACATGCGTGCTGGGTGAAGATGCAAATAACAAAAAATAGTTTAAACATTGTTATAAATAAATTGGAGCCTTTTCTCTTAAAGAGAGAATCAACTTATTTGCTAAATTTTTAGGTTTCTGATGCTGGAGACCGTCTAGGTAGATACCACTGCAACTCCTATCGCAGCCGCAAACATTACAGTGTTTCGGCTTGAAGGGTGCTGTATGCTAGTAAAATTACTGGTAACGAGACTACACATTATATCTCAAAACGACGATTGCAATGTTATGTGTATACCATCTTAACCAGCGTTACGTTATATGCAAGCGTATCACTTACCATCAGTTGAACGCATTGCTCATCTCGATGCATAAAAAAATCATCTACTGTTCTCTCTTCGGGAACTCACCACCTAACCTTTCACCATCACTACCACATATTTCTGACCCTTTGAATATCATATTCAAATATCTTTAAGAAACTTTGATCTAGTTGCAGACCTGTTCAAAAGACTTAGGTTACAAAGATACGTTTTAACTGTATTTTTAATTAAAACCGTATCGTCGCATCGTCGAACAAAAAAATTACATACTAAAATTTCTTTGATAGTCTTTATGAGTGTTATTACTTGTGGAATAGAACCGTAGCTTCTTCCTTCTTATGCCTTGATAGTTCTGTCCAGAGTCTGAGTAAAGCTGTGACCATCACTCTCAGTGGTAATTCGACTATTATTGAAGCAACACACGTACAAGCTTAACATGTCCATACTATGATTACAATTAGCAGCAGTGCAGGGAGGCACCTGTGGGTTCCGTAGGAGATCTTGGGGCCTTCCGCAATGCACTAAAGATCACCACCGAGGGGGTTTTAGTAGGTATAAATCCTACATAACTTCCCCCTGAAGTAGGGTATCTTTTAAAAATTTCCCCGCTACAAAAAAAGGATAGATTTGTAGCAAAGCTAATTACAATATATTGTAATTAGTACTGGAATGGAAATCCGTTAGTAGAAACAGAAATTCTGAACAGACCGCAATAAAATCATAAGAGCCTTGCCTCACGATATTGTCAAGCGGGCTTTAACTTTGCAAATGGTTTGTTTCATTATCATAATACCTCCACAGCTGGACATAGGTCTCCCCCAACAGTGGGTAGATTTGGGCCTCCCATTAACACTGTCCCAATGCGGGTTAATCGGTAGCCGGAACCTCGTTTGTTGATTGGCAACATGCACCGCGAGCAGGTAAGGTTAGCTTGGGTTTCTGTGAGTTCTTATGAGGGTTTCCTTAAATAATTAAATAGAATAATATAGATAGATTGTTGGATACCTTTCTAGGATCTTCTTGTCCATTTAGTATTAGCTAAGACCCTAATAAGCTATAGCGACCTTCAAAACGGTAACGTAATTATTTGACACTGTTTCGTAGTGACCAAAAGAGGCAACTAACTTACTGGTTAACTTATCTATAGATATAACATGAAATGGTGATTATAGTATCTGCTCTTAAAGATGTACAGACATGATCTTTAAGTACAGATACCAATTAATAGTATATCTACTGGTGGTAGGTATCATCCTAGCTCCTATATCTACCACCAAATATTGTAGTAATGTGCAAATATTACTGTTTCGGTTTAAAGGGTGTTGTTGTATGCTAGTGAAATTACTGGTGTAATGAGACTTAACACCTTTCGTCTCAAGGCGACAATGTGGTGCTATGTATACCATTTTTATCAGTGTCACGTTGTTATGGTTTTCTTATCACCTACCATCAGGCTAATG
This sequence comes from Pachliopta kotzebuea, assembly GCA_018246255.1. Classification (NCBI taxonomy): domain Eukaryota; kingdom Metazoa; phylum Arthropoda; class Insecta; order Lepidoptera; family Papilionidae; genus Pachliopta; species Pachliopta kotzebuea. The sequence continues at coordinate 4,917 of DWLS01001155.1, read as the reverse complement.
CTATGCTCGTCTCGTCGCCTAATCGAATTAAAGAAAAACATATATTTATGTAAATGTTTTAGAAGGAACGATCAAAATAATGATCGATAAGGTAGATACTGATTTAAATACAAAAATTGTTTATTAATTAAAAAGTCATACAATTTAGTTAATATAACAGTTGCCAGTATAATAATAGTTGTTGTTAAAAGCTTATATATCCAATATATTTTAGATATGTAATATTAATGAGAAGCTTGTAACAGAAATTATGCTTATGCTGTCGTTATGTGAAAGAGCTATAAAGCTTCTAATTCTTCTAAGTGATTAGCTTGTAAAAACGTTTGCTCCATTTGTAAGTGGACGCGACACGCGCTGCACTCGACTTTTTGCCACTTACCGCAATCACGGTAAACGCTTTGCACTCAATCAACAGTTAAATGTAGGATCCACGACCCCATTTTCCCCTCATTTACATACACAGCTCCAGGTATATAGTAGTGCGGTGTAAATCATAAGTTTAGCAACTGTAAATCCAGAGTAAACTGTAAAAGACGTCCATAGTTTTGCGGTTGAATTACATTGAAACAGAATATTACTGAAACACAGTAAGGAGCAAATTATACTTGAGATGACTGGTTACTAATTAAACAACTGTCTGTTACAGAAGATTTGGCAACAATTTGATAATTTCTTCGTGAATGCAAGAAGAAGGAAAGAAGTTATTTTTTTGGATTACCGCATTTGTTAATAGTTCTAACATAGAAAATGAGGTAAAAGAAAAGACTGTTTCTGAAGATCGAAGGAGTTTTAAAAGCTGTCCATATCCTAATGATGATGATGATGATGAAGATTAGAAGTTTGTATATTCCAGTTTTTTTTTTCTCATGTTGTTCATTACTAACGTGACCATAGACAAGCGGATCAGTCGACGAACGGTTTGCACATTCCAATTGCTTTCTTGTCACAATAAGAAACTGAATCATTTGAAACATAACACTGTGTTATAAGTGTGCCAAGTGAACCGTAATGTTGTGATTGATGAATGGCTTATGTGCTTTCCGTGACTTGGGGCAAGTGTAAGCCAGGCACAATATGTGTTACATACGATGGCAACTTTGTATAGTATCAGAGTATCTCCTCTATAATTACATAAAAGGTACGATTTTTTCGAGAAACCTAATAATTAGGTTCCGTGTCTTAGTTAATATAGATTTAAAAATTTGTGCAGAAAGACCGCTAAAAGCTTGTATCCTAGCACATGTACCTTCCGGTGGGTCTAGTTAATGATGACATCAGCCTTGCAAGATGCTGTGGGATCTGTTCTAGTTTACTGAACTTTTTTATGCAACAAATAAATGAGTGCTGGTCTAATTGATGGTATCTTTGCTGCCCATAACAATGAGGTATTAATTAAAAATTTATATACCTCCAAATAGCAATCAACAACGAAAATCTCATTACAGTTGAAGAGATGCTTTTGGGAGTTTGTGAAATATTATAGTTTCCTTATACCTATTTCATTATTGGAAATTATGAGTTTTCTGTCCATCCTTATGTTATAAATATCTAGCATCAGAAAGAAGAATTTCTGTTCTTTATTTATTATATATTATCTCATGAAGATAAGAACAGAGCTGATCATATCAATCAGACAGAATGTAGATGGAAGTCTGGCTCTTAAATATAGCACTTTAGGAGATCTTAAATTTTACTTTCACGTTAATTAGCTCGTAACAAATACAAACGGAAGTCAATTATTCTATAAACAAGACTAAAGACTAATTGGTAAATGTCTACCTTTCTAGATTTTAAGAAGTAAAGCAGTACATTTAAAAATATAATTGCTTATAAATTTGATCTGTCCTTTGATTGACGAACGTCTTACGGTATTATGAGAAATATTTATTATGTTTATACTCTCGAATGGTGAAATAACATAATAAACATTTTACTACCCAGTAGTAAAATGTCGATAAAAGTATTAATGACAAATTATTTGGCATGATGTTGAGAGTTATTACGGCGCCGTATAATGACTGTCCCCGGCTCGTAAATTATATTATCGATGCGTTTTGTTGTATAGTTGATACTTATGACACTTTACGATACATATATATATATACATATACAATATACATAAATATATATACGTATACAATATACATAAATATATATATGTATATATATTTGTATCGTTTATATTTAAAAACCTTTATAGGCATTCTCTGCAATTCAACCTAGGAGGTGGTAGATTCTGTGGTATGTGAAGTGATAAAGAAATATGTACAGAAACTATATATAATACTAGTTATATATACACATATATACATATACACGCACCCATATATATACACACATATATATATACTTCTCCTTAGTCGTTGGAGTCTAACAGACTGGTCGTCATCATCAAGTAGTTTTACATGATAACTACCATGGGAGGATAGTTCCAGTGGTTTTGCCTTCCTTTCTGCATCAGCTATTTTTGGCGTCATTTATGCCCCAAAGCTTGATCGCCAGGGTCTCATCTGTCTAGTGGAAGCACCTCGAAGACCAGTAAGGCCTCGATGCTGGCATTTGCGGTTGGCATTTCGATCCATATTATGTTACACGAGAACTGATTACTGGAGCTTGTTGCTTGATACCCTCAACATAGTTACCAGGCAGTAGTTAGATAAATTTCTTAAACAAAATAAGTCCGACATTGAAGATCAAATGCAGTGTATATAATCTTAACTAGTGGCATATTGTTACGAGAATTCCTATTCGATATATAAAAGGAAAACTGTTTATGTAAATTTTATACCATTCTTTTTCTGATAATAGACGCCCACTGCTGGACATAGCCTCCCCAGTTATGGGATGATTTGAGCCGTTTTTCACTACGCTGGCCCAATGCGGGTTAATTGGGATCCAGAGCCTCGTTTGTTGATTAGCAGGCTGCACCACGAGCAAGTGATGTTGGATTTTTATTATTATTTTGCATCGTTCCCCTTCGTGTTGTGGGTAAGGGTCCAGTCTTCCTTATTATCTATTATTGATTCTTTTCTTTCCCTCTCTTCCTTTTTTCCTTAACTTGTCTATCCTTTCATTATACATTTCCTTCTATCACGTGACGTTGCCTTGGGTGCAATGAGTTGTTGTGTGGGACCCCTTTTTTATAATACTATGCAACTATTCCTCAAAGGTAAACCTCAAAGGCGCAAATGCAATGACACTACATTTGTATCCGTGGTGTGGCGGCAAGAGGAGAGGAGAGGGAGACGAGGGGGAAGGAGGTGGAGGCGGAGTTGGTCCGCTCACTTGTACCGATTGAACGTCGTCAATGAAACGACACTAGCGCGAACGATCGGTGCAAAGTACAACGTAACCATATAAAATCGACTCGAACTAGAACAGATCTAGACATCTTCTTCAATGTTTTATTAAGAGACAAGAATAGACAGGCGTTCACCTAATAGTAAGTGATACGACTGCCCATAACATGGCAATGATTTTTTTTAGGTTTATAGCTACGCGATTAAATATATGGCGCTGGTTAAAATCATACACATAGCATCACATTTTACTCTTCGCGTCGCTTTGAGATATTTGTTAAGTCTCGTTACTCCAGTAATTTCACTAGCATACAGCACCCTTCAAACTACAACACAGTAAAATTTGCACAGTACTGTTTGTCGGCTGCAACAGGAACTGCGGTGGTCCCTAGACGGTCTCTGGCAATCAATATTCAAGTAAATTACCTAAAGAGTGTGAAATAATATAGAAAAAAAAATATATACATTTTTTCGACATGAAATATCAACAATATATTATTTATCAAAATAAATTGTTAAGTACACTAAGTTATACACTAGTCTTAAGTCTATATATAAATAGGTAACGGCGACATGAACTCTCGTCATCTATCAGAAAGAAAATATAAGGTGTTATGATTTAAATCGTAATAACTAGTAAAATTACTAGAGTAAGGAAATATAATAATTTACCTCAATTACTGTAGTTATTAGATTTAACATCTTATGTGTTAAAGTGAGCGCAATGTTGTGCTGTGTCCATCTTAACAACCGTAATGTTAAACGTATCACTCACCATCGGATCAACGACTTAATCGTCTCGTCACATATAAAAAATTCCTTATATCTTTAGTGCAGTAGTCGTGATAGTTTAGTGGTTTGAATGCTTGCCTCCCATTCTCAAGGTACCGGGTTTGAATCCGTGCTGCACCAATGAATTTTTCAATTTACGTGCAGTTAGTATAACATCTACTAATATCACGTGCTATAAGACAATGTATTTATCAATACAAATTTAAACGCAAAGACGTACCGTCTTGTGCTTGTGATTCTAACGTTGGAAGAAAGTTTTATGCACCTTTTTATAGATTGTCCAAAGTATTCAAGCGATAGGACAGATATAGAGATGAGAATGGACAAGAATATAAGTAAAGAAAATCTAAATGTCGCATAATAAAGAAGTACTTTTAAAATTTATGAAAAACATTACACAGGATACTATTAAAAGATATAAAAATAATTAGCAAGTAACAATGTACATTTATTGGCTTTTGCGATTAGTTGATAAAAATTATAAAAACAAATAAGTAAAACAAACAAGGTCTCTGACTATAGTCCGAGGAATGAAAGAGTATATTTAAATAAAAAAAAGACCATGTATTTAATCGCATGGCTATGAATCTTAAAAAAAATCATTTTTTTTTGGTGAATTTGTTGAAAGTCAAGTCCTGTTCATCGCGAAGAATTAAAAAAGAGCACATAGTTTTAAAGAATATAACTTTACTGACAAACAGTACCGGCTGTCCCAATTATTTCTCACAGCGGCTACATGACACTTAAAGTTTTTTCTTTTCGGGTGATGTCGATGCTTTCGGCCACCATTATGGCCGTGAAAGCTTCATCGGACCCTGCGCTCGCG
>DWLS01001154.1:0-23448 GCA_018246255.1 Pachliopta kotzebuea | reverse complement strand
CCCAAAAAATGCCCCCCAAAAAAAAACCAAAAAAAAAAAAAAAAAAAAAAAAAAAAAATGCAGAAGCTAATATTTTATCAATGTAATTTAATTTAAAAAAAAATATATGATTTTTTAATGAAATATACCATAGCTTGTATTTAAATTGAATGTCTTTTTAGAAAAAATATTAAAAAAGTTTTTTTTTAAATTCGGTTTTTCCCTGATATTATTATTCATATATTAAAATAGATTTAAGTTAACAGTGTTGCTAAATAATATTTTGCGCTGTTTCATTTGTCATTTAAATTTTGATTTAATTAAATTGAAGCAATAAACTAAAAAAGACTGTAAAATGGAAGCAATAAATAAGGTTGTGATTTAATTTTATTGGTTACGGTTGTCAATGTATAGCGTTTGTTACGACATCAATTAGAAACAAATTGATAAATGTCCTGTCAAAGTTATTGGCACGTTTATTGCTATGAACAGTTAATAAAATGGTACGAATTTATATAATTAAAAAGATATTGTCTACGTTTTTTCTCTTTATTTGATTGTTTATTTACTGATCACTTCAAATTAACATTTCGTTTTAATTTCACAATTATCACTATATAAATATCATTTAATTCTAAATTGAAACCAATCTGAAGTAAAACTAATCTTAACGAATTGCGTTCCGTTTATTTAACTATTTATAAAAATGCAATTTTTATAATGCTTTCTTAATGTTATCAATTATATTTTTATTGATTTTATTTAACAAAGTACAAGGTCCAGTATTGTTTATCATTCTTTCAAATTGCATTCTTTAATGGAAATTTATAAAATATAAAAAACAAATAATATACGAATTAAACATAGATTTCGACATTACCTATGAATCGCAGAAATGTTTAGCAAGATATTGAATACACAACGATTCAATACTTTACCAATATGCAAATTGGGCAAAAGCCGGTTTTAAATGAAAATATTGTATAGTCATAATTTTTATATTCATTATAACAAGTATTACACAACAACGTATTTTCTTTATGTACTAAGAATTTTTTTTGTTGTACTAAAGTAAATTTCATTTATATGTTACCTTTTCAAGAAACTGTAGCTAATATATTTCTTATTATAAAGAATAAGACAAAGTTCCCTTTGCAAGCTAATGTTTTTGTTTTACCGGTGATATAATATTTATTAAACTAGGATTGAAGCGGCTTAAGTAAGCTTAGTGATAACATTCTTCATTAAAGAGCTCAGTGATGTAATATATTTTGATTATTTTCTTCTTCTTTAGTAATTAGACAAGAAGTTGTTTGTAATATAAGATAAATAAAGTTTTGTTAATATTGCATGTTTAAGTACATTTTTGGTGTCGTTAAAATGATGTAAACGGACTTTTCAGGCATACTTAGCTTAAAAATTTATAATTATACAATCGAAAAAATCTTAATTTTATTTTGTTTCTTTTTGTAATATACATAAACATTTAAATGTTTCTAACGATTTCCTATTCAAGTCTAATATTGATGTTCTCAAAATGGAATAAGTTCACTTTGATTCTGATTGCGTAGCCTTGAGGCTATATTATTTATGTTAGTCACTTGACCACACTACAAATTTTATCAATGGAATAATAAACATTAAAACCTGTGTAAAAATACGACATTGATTATGTGATAATATTATTAGAACTGTGAAAATTGCCATTTTATTAACGTAAACACTTGTGTTATAAACAAAACTGAAGTACTTAGCTAATTATTATTATCGGAACTTTTTTACAAATATTTGGTACACCTGGAAAAAGATATTTCAGAAAACTAGCAACCTTTTTTCATGGAATCGCCAGCGGCCCGGAAATACCGTAGATAAGAAAGGCACCCACAAAATAAATGTGTAAGTAAAAAAATTTCACTTGAATTACAGTTATGGATTTCTAACATGCATGAGGTACAAATATTTATTTACTTTTTGGGGACATATCCTTTAAAAATCCTATTTTTTGAGTAGATCTTTTTTCAGACACCACTTCAATACTTCCCACAATAGCAAAAGGAACCGTCAATGCGGATGTCTCGGAGTGAGTTACCTTTCCTAACATCCTCACTAAGCTATAGAATATATAAGAGCATAACATATTTGCTGTTCGTTTTGGGTTTATTATATACCCTTGTTTCAAGAATTTCATATAATTATTATTCTAATCCAAAACAATAAATAAGGTTTTAGTGATATTGAATTAGTCGTTGCTTGTGGAACTGACGCAAAACAAAAGTTATTGAGTGGTTAGAGAAAACTTAGTGAAGGTCTCGTAACCAGACAACAAAGTGGGGACCTTTACAAATTTGCGGAGTACCGCAATCTTCATGCAACAACTTACTTGTCAATGAGATAGGTATTCTGCTTTAACATCTATATCTTAATTATTCATTTTTAAGTCTTTATTATAAACGATTTCATGATTTTTTAACAAATCATATATATAATATTATATGAGTTTAGGGCAAGTGTATACACACATACATAACTAACAACGTCATGAGACATGAATACAAAAAGTAAGTCATTTGTTCAGTGACGACATCAAATATTACTTAAAGAGTTAACTGTTTGGAAACCATTGAATGTAGAGCGAAAAAACAAATTTGCCGTTATGTTGAATTTTATTTCGCAAGTATTTTTAAGGACTCAGTTCACACTGATTTGACTGTCCTACATGAATAATGTATAATATTTGTCAATTGAAACCCAAAAATTATTCTCTATACATTATAAAACATTTTAACAAATGTCAGAATCTTTTTATTAAAGTATAAGTTTTATATAATTGTGTTTACTTTGAACTGCCTTGTAGTTAGTTCTGCGCGTCCCACAAAATAGAAAACACGAAAAATTAGTTTTTACATTGCAGCTTCAGTACAAACTTTTCTTCGACCTATTACTGAAGTTAAGTAATACATACACATATAAAGAAAAAGTAACGCGATACATTCTAATTAATCAGTGAATACTACTCCCCTCTATTTTAAAATAGGAAAAACAAAGACATCTTTATGTTTTACTACAGATTTTTTTAGTTAAATACAGGGAAGTTCTTCAGTATAATTAACAATAATGCTGTTGTAAGTATTACAATTATCTCTTAACCACGGTAATTACGTCGGTTATACCAAAATCATTCATATCTATCCTTTATTATAATGAGTTAAATTTCTGAAAAGGGAGATAGAAAGGAATTGCCGTAGGCAAAAAAATGTAATGGACCAAGAGATACGTACACTCGGCTATTATTCTACGTTACGACTAAAAATATTAAAAATTACTAATACTCGTACTTATACGAAGCTGAAAGCATAAATGTTTAAACATTGTTTTGTATAATTGAATTAATAAAATGGAAGATCGTACTAATTCTATATATACGAAATATTCTCTATTCAGTATTCTATCATACTGTATATGAATAAGCTATCTATATTACTTGAGGCAGTATTATTGGAGAATCAAGATGAAATGTAAATTGAATCTTGGGCTACTATGTTTCCATAGTTGTTTGAGAAATCCTAAAAGTTGTAGATAGAATATTAATGTCGCTTTAGATTCGAAGTTTGCAATAATTAAAATGAATTGCATAGGTATAAATAAATGTAAAATCAAAATAAGTTAAAATCTAGGGAACTAAGATGTATAGAATTTCAAATCCAAAAGTGTAATTCACGTAAATTACAAGAAGCTATATACCATAGAACTCAATAGAACGAATTATAAAAAAATATTTTGTTACTATTCTTGATTTATAGAAGCGAAAGTGGTGCAAAATGAAAAGCTCACTCCATGCACATGTCCAAAAAATTGTTAAAATAAAAAGACGAGTGTATGAAAAGAAAATCAAGAATTAACGTGTTAACAATATTAAAAACAATTAAAATGGTATATTTATAATTTCTGTATAATTTCTCTTATTATTCGAATAAGATATTTGTATAAAAATAATTGTAACCGTCGCAGTTAGGAGTGTTTATTGTGCAAGTGATGTTACAAACAGACAAGCCTGTGGATAATGATACACAAGTCGATGTTAGTGGCTACACTATAGTAAAAGCAACTAATGATGATATTGGTAACGCTCTAAGAAATTCAAAGAAATTTAATTATTCTCCTCTCTTTAAAACCAAAACCTTTTGAACAAATATTAAGGTAAAAATGAAACACAAATAGCAATAGATGTGTAGCTCATTCGATTTTTAGCCAAGAATAGTAAAAAAATAACACGGTATAGCTTATGAATATTATCAATTATATTACGTTCTCAAACAAACATTTTAAATATTGTTTTTGTATATTATTTCAATAACTGTGTCCTTCTAAAGTTGTCGTTTTATAAATGACACATCGACTTTTAAAACAGTTTGTAATACAGAGAATGATTTTCAAAAGGTTTTTGTAATTAACTTACGTGTATGTGTAGTGTATTACAGATCTCATATCTTGCTATGTTATACAAGAAAATATATTACATATATCTTTTCCGAAGCATTCACGTGCGAAACAATTGTATTGTAATGCTCAACCCTTATAAGTAGCTTTACCTTTACATTTGCAACAATAGGGGCTCAAGACTACCTACATAACCAAAGTACAAGTGGGGTTTTATGTTCAGCTTACTTTCTATATATCATTACAATAATTCAGTATAGATAATTTTATAAAATAAAGCATAACTTCAATGATGTGATTCAGTTGCCTTTTCATAAATATCTGCCATATTAAATTTAAAGCCTTTTTACCATTACTATTCAATTAGCTAAAGTATCACCTAAGCCAGTATTTATGTCGATAAGTAGTTTCGATAATATATATCATATAATATATCATGAAGAAAAGGACCTCAAGAGGGTTAAATTATTGTAACACTGAAATTTATACTTTAAAAATTTTCAGCAACATGCTACTGAAAAAAAACAGTACAAGAAAAACTCAGTTAATCTGTCCATAACTTGCCACCAAGTAAACTTTCATCTTGACGTATTCTCTATTAAACATTTTCCACATTCTAAATAGTTATATCTAAACTGTTTGGTAATATTTTCTTTGACTTGTATTAAATCTTATTTCCTTTTCTTATCTATAATGGGTGACAAACTAGGGGCAGCCATGTTACATCGTAAGGATTTAGCTGTTACATTAGGGAGGCAGCAAATTTATGCACGATAATTTATTACATTTACTTAAAAGTGTAATTTAAAACATAAATATTTGCTTGAATTAAAACAAGAACATTTTAAATTATTGTTAATTTAATATTTTAAGACGTCTATATTGAAATTTGCACTTAAGGTTGACCCAAATCATAGCTGAAGAATTTTGTGAGAATCTTAACTAATCTAGACTAAATTATTACATCACGAATTCAAACCTTCAATTTGCGTACCTAAGTGAAAGAAAGTTTCTTTTAACATCTTTTATAGATATTTAACCTTTTTTTAATAAAAACTTGAATTAAAACGTAAGTACAATAGTAAAGTTGTGCAATGTGGTGTTATGTAAATATCTAACGAAGTAACATTTACTTCGTTGGATACGGGCGCACTAATTATCAAGTGAACGACTGACTAGTTTCGTTTTATTGTAAAAAATATATTTGATATTGTATTATAATACTTTTTACTTAATGACATCAAAAACGATGCTTGTTAGGTAGATAATAATCATTAAAACTTATCTAGAACGACATGAAGAGCTGCGACCTTCTTGGGGATGAGTTTCAGTAAAGAGTAAAGTGGAGGGAGAAAAATAAGAAAGTATACCCAACTAAGAAGCGACCATATAAACAATCCCCGGGACTATAGGCTAGTAAATATAATCTCTTTTTGGTTTAGTACATATTATCCAACTTTTCTGAACTAATTAAATTTATAATAACTTTTATTTCAAGAAGAGAAAATTATTCGCGAATAATTGAAATGTCTTAACTTAACGGACGGATGCTCAGTTATGTACATTACATTATAAGTTTTAAGCTTCCTTTGATAGAATAATGAAGTTGAGACGATTGAAAACGATGAAAAGTAATTTAAAATTTAAGCTAAATAGTCTGAACGTTTACAAAAAAAATAAAAAGAAAATTGTACTTTTTATTGTTTCAATATTACATTGCCAGAGTTAATAACAACGTTCTTACTAAAGTCATATGATTTTTTATATGATACTTATACTAAAATACTGAATTCTAAGATTTATGTCTGTTTGTTCGTAGAGTCTATAAAATGACTAGACTAATTTAATAGGTAAATAGCCGAAGATTTAAGACATAACTTAGAATGTCGTGTCTGTTTCTGTCCAGTTTAATATAGAAGATATTTTTTTTTATAACAATGTGACCGGACTAGAATAACATTCACCTAGTACATCATTGTATTTACAGCCTGGAAGTACATGGTTGTCTTTATTTCAGTAATTACTCAATGTTAAATTATTTTTATTGAGTAGATAAGTATACCTGCCTAAAGCGTATTCCAGTTTTCAGTCCGAATTTAATCATTATTATTTTGTAATGTAAACTTTTAATGAAGTGGACGACCTAACCAACACTGGTAGCCAGCAATAGACACCGCTCACCAGACATTATTTAATTTTAAAGGGATTTGTAGAGAGTTGTATAAGAGCAACAATTTAATATCAGATCGTTTTTTCGGTTCTTTTAAAAATATGACAAACTTGTTATTATTATAAAAGTTTGAATGTTTGAGAGAAAAAGTTAGATTAAAGGTTCGAGAGATTAATAAAATATTTTTCGTATCGTCTCAGATTTCATACAACCTTTTATATATTTTATAATAGCAAGTCCTGAATGGGAAATATACCTACAAAATCGGCGTGTCGGCTACAATTCATGAGTGCTGGTATACGCTCTTATGTGAAGGTCGTCTGCATTCAGCAATAGATCAATAATGATGAAAACGAGATAATGATGTATGAAGGATTACGGTTATCGGTTTTTTAAGATGAAAAATATGACATTAATAGATTAATATGAAAAAAAATATTATAAATCGGTTGATATGACTCCTAGTGTATTAAATACGTAAAAAGTAAAACAACGCTTTGTAACAAACTAAGATAAATGACATGAGGGTTGAGTAGAATTCTCAAAGAAGTAATAAGCCTTTCTGCTCATAACAAATGTGTAAAAGCGATTATAAGTTTATATATAACATATTTTATCTTCTTCATTTATTGATTAATTTGTTACCTTGATTTAAACATAATATGAACTGGGTTTCAAAGACGGTGTTTTGACGGCCAAAGGACACAAATCCAGAAGTAGTCATTCTAGAAGACATCCACTTTATAATCGAAAAATAGGGTGCTGGGGCCATTATTTTTCCTTTTCTATATACATAAGTTATTTTGTATATCGCTTACTGTATTTAAATATATATATTTTCTAAGTGAAGAATTTTACCGTAATTCGTATAATTTCATATAATATGTATAAACACTTTACATTATTTTACTTTCGTAATAAATCTGCTAGGAGAAAGCTCTTTTTGGACTGAGCTCGCCTATATATTTGTATTTATATTTTGTGTACAATAAAGTATAAATAAAAGGCAATTCTGATAAGTTACTCATCAAGAAAAATATATGTTAGTGTTCCATAATTTGAAAACCGTTATCGATTTAGTTTTTTGTTTCAAAACGTAATCGTAGTCTAAAAAATAGTTTAATTGTCTACAGATTACCATGTTCATATTTCTGCCGCGTATATTGTGAAGAACTAAACTTTAACAATACTTATTAGTTTTTCATCTATATAAAAGGTTTCTAATATTATTTCTATACATTTTTTTTTTCAATGTAAACTAGAAGCAAATTTCGTGTGTTTATGAAAGACATAAATCACGAGCGGTTTTATATTATATATTGTATAATAATAAAATTTATATCAATCTGCAATTTATTACTAACGTTTTGGTTTTTTGTATTTATTTGAATTTGTAATATGTTTTTTAAATTATAAATACACTGTCATAGCAAGTTTTACGCGAATAAGTTTTAAAATAAAACTCAAGAGCAGCGACTGGAATTCGCCGATACTGCTAAAAGCCACCCTTTGTGAGGATGCAGTGGTAATCCACTTGCCAACCTATTGAAAGAACTGAACAACTTGATTCTGCTCGTTTAATACTTCTCCAGTTACGGCTTAAAAACACCTAATGTTATTTTAATTGAATAACCCAGCCATATTTTTGTTATTGATTTCATAAAATATGCTTTTTTATAAAGGTTTAGTACATCAACATCTCCTAATTGTATTCATTCCATGAACATTGCACAATTGTGATCATTGATGAATTAAAAACAATTGCTATTGATAATGAGCGTAAAAACTTTTACTCTAAAACATTTATTACATCAATTTTTAAATAACGAAACATAAACAGTCGTTGTATTCCCAACGTGGATTCGAAAAATTAATTCCCTTACCAGGAAAGAATCAAGACGATGGACAGGTTGATAGATGTCACATGACGGCGAATACTATTTTTGGAACAATTGTATAAACATCAAAAAAGGCCGTAAAATATATGTAAATATTTATTTGTGAAAACCAAAATATATTTTACAGTTACGGTAACAAGTATTATTAAAATGACCTTGGATGTCATTGGAAATTAAATTAATTGCCATACTTTACATAATTGACAATTAACTATCAAGGTTCAACCTTATAAAGTAACAGTATCAATTTAGCCTGGGTTATAACGGTTGTTATATTTTAAGTTAAACCTTTATGGACTTGTTTGTATATAAAATATTTAAAAAGCGGTAAAGGTCTTGTTAAGAAATAGCAACGTCTTTTACCACGTGGCTCTTCATTGAAAAGGTCAGTCAGTCTTCTTGAGATACTGCGACGTAATAAAGCCGTGCACGCCAACAAGTAATATATTAGTCTATTTTTAATTTAGAACCACTATACGGTAAGTAGACCAGACCTATACAGAACATAGCATGGGAGGTTGTAGGTAAGTTCTAAGAAAGGCTGTTTAATTATCTAAAATTATAGGAAGTTTTATATGCCATCGCGTCCTCACTACAATAATTGTCATAAACAATAAAAACTACGTGATTGTGGACGACAATAAAATATTTCGTAAGAAGACTTCTTTTCTTATAAATGCGTACATTATTATTGGTTAAAAGTATTACTTTTTATCACTGTTAAGTTTTTAGTAATCAAAAGATTTAATAATCTTTCTTTTTGATACATTCAATTTATTCTTTTAACAAATTATTTTGTCTATAATAAGTTACTTGAATGTTTTCAGGAAGACCTTGCTCATGATTTTTTATTTAATGTTGTACAAACATACTTTCCTGTGATTGATGGACCCTTAAAAAATCTCGATCAATCATTGATCAAAATCTTTACTAAAACCAATAATTGTTTATGTTTGTTTATACCCCACAATTTGTTAATAGACTTGTACTTGGAATGAATTCTAGCTGAATAAGAATTGAAACTAAATGAATCTAAGTATCACCTGAAAAACACAAAGCAACATTGATATATTTATTTTAATTATCAGAGGTATTACATCAAAAGCTTTTGTAAAATGATTCATAACTTAATTAGCATTGAAATAACCACACAACACCCAGTTCATTAGCAAATGGATGTACATTTACAGTACATGGTAGGTAGAGTGATGGTGGCGATATTTTAACCCGTCTCACACAAAGATAATGTATTCTTAATTCTCAAAAAAAAACTGTGTTAAAGGATAATATTTATGTTCATAATTTTACTTTAATTGAATATCCCCATGACATATCATGTTTGTAATAACAGGGTGATAATAAATGCACATATTGATTATCTGTGACATTCAAACTCTGCTCTAATTCGCCCAGATTTTCATTTAGATACGCCGCAAATTATTTTTTGCAGATAAAGCAAACACTCGGGTCTGATAATCCTCTCTAATTAAAATATTTCAATCACTGTTGCATCTAACTTTTTTAATATATCGAACTAGATTAAATTTGTATTTACATATACATATTTTTGACGATATTTTACGTGGTGCTCATTTATAGTTGAATAATCGAAAACTTAAGAACCCCCTACTTGTTTATGACGTAGGCAACTAAGTTTTCTTTGTTTTACTGTGAAAATTCAATAATTCTTTTTGTGTATTTGTAAGTTAATACTTAGCAATGTTTACGATTTATAAAAATCAAACAGAAGCATTTCTTATTAGTGATAAATCCTTTGTATTGAATAGAGTCTAAGCACAATTTTAGACAAGTTAAGCAACAATGTGAAAAATTATTTTCGCTTAAAATGTCCCACACACACATATATATATATATATATATATTTGCACACCACTTAGCATAAATAAATATATATATATATATATATTTATTTATGCTAAGAGGAACCTGGATAAAATTTCATAAATAGTTATAATTTTATATATAATAAAAGTTTTATATTAGAGAAGATACTGCATTTACACAGAAATGTACAATCAATTTATCCACAATAATTGTAGTTACTTTAATGGTAAATTAACCGGAGTTGCAAACTATAATAGTAAAAAAAATGGTTAACGCTGTTGTATCTCCCATAAATTTATAAATAAAAATTAAAATGGAAACAGGTAAACTTTAATTGGATTTCAGACATTCAAAATTAAGGGAAAATGTGATATATTGACAATATCAACATACCCTACATTCTGTTTATTGGTATATATAATTAACATATAAAACAACGAGCGAATGATTTACCAAACAAGACTGATGTTACAACATCACAAAGCTTCAAAATGTTGCTTAAATTACTCAAACTATAATGACTCAACATTATCTTAAACAAGGATCCTAAAAAGCTTTGTAAGTTTCTGTTGTTTACGTAAACAATTAAACGGTTTAAAAGGGTTTGTAAGTTTAACACGAGAGAATAATTGAGATAACGTTGCTCTGATTTGTTTTAACATCATATGTGAACAAAAAATAGCATGGTAAATTTTGTATCAAATAATATTTTTGTTGGGTTATTTCTTTTATTAAAAATACTTATGTGGAGAGGGGCATTGCTTAAAACTTTAATTGAAGTAACCGTAACCTCAAGTAGCAATTATAGCAAGGACATTAAATACAGTCTTTTGGAGAATCACATGTTAAGCAGTGGTCACATACAAACTGGATTAAATAAAGATAAAATAATGTTGATGTTGTATTTACAATATTATAACCATTAATCTTTGCTAACTTAGCCAAAAATCAAGTCTTTTACAAAACAAGCCACAAAATGCTGCTTAAAACTAATTGCTCAATATCGAAGCATTACTCAAGTAAATGGTAGTCATACGATATACTAAAATATTCGCAATTTTTTTAGCAAAAAAGTATACAAGTTCCCTTTGTAGCACCGCACCCGTTTAATTAGTAAATGCTTTCATTTTTCATTACAATTGTCATTTCCCATATTATTCCCAGTACGAAACGTGGACCAAATATATACAAATGAAAAATTGGCCAAATGAGAGTTAGATTTTACTTTTATTATGTGAATAAATTTTAATATTTCGTTATAAATTTTTTATCTAAATATTTCTAATCATATTTGTGTATAGAAAATGACGCTTTTATGTAGTTGTTAAGCCTAACATTAACACAAAGCACTTAAGATCGCGTCAATTCATTATATCAGTAAGAAAAGGTATTTTTAAAATAATTAGTATGTACATAGCAATTTTGCTGTAATAATAAAAACCTAACCTATAACCTTACAAGCAATACACGTTATTATTTATTAAAACTGTTGATTTAAACAAAAAATTGAAAACGTAATACCACTATTACGTAATATAATCCTACCGAAAAGTAATATTTGTGTTAAACGTGAAAATCAACTTTTTATTAATTTGTTTTGATTACAAATAGCTCCCATTGAATGCTTCAACTAGTCTAGAATAAGATTCTATCAATAGAACGAAAGAAAAAAAATAATACAACATTCCCTTTTCCCTTTTCACGGCAACTAAAAGAAAAGTTCTTCGCTTTTACAGTTAAACAAATAGCAACGAGAGGTACATAACTTTGTAAGTACTTTTAAAAATATGGTTAACTTGAATCACTTCGACTTTTCTAAAATTCAAGTGTGAAGTTTTTAGTGGATAATCTTTATTTTAAGTTTTTAAATTTTGTTAGCTTTCTTATTTTAGTGAGGAAACATTTCTTGTTCATCACACGAAACTCCCTTTTGAGAAAACTTTTAGAGACTCATTTTTTAGTAAAATTTTTATTAACCGAAATAATGCAATACAATTTTGCATTAAATTCTCTTTTAATCTAAGTGGCATTGCTTGGGCGAGTCTCATTTCAGCAGTGGATTGCCGTGGGTTGATGAAGATGTTTTTTTATTTTTTGAGCGTACATCCCACATATTATGCGTTAATTATAATTAAATACCAAGGTGTGACTTAAAAAACAAATATTAAATTGTGAAAAAATATAATGAATGTTGGAAATAATTAGAGCGCAAAAAAGCAATGAGAACAAAAAGTATTTTTTTCCGCAACTTCTCTTAATTGGATGTAAATAAGTGATATACTCGTATATCTGTTTGAGCAAAAAGATCTTGTATGAAGAATTTTATATTACAATTTCCAGAGTCATTTATATTAAATTTATAAAAGAACTTTCTTCATTTGTAACTAACTTAGAAATTTAGCTTTAAACAAGGAAATGCAATGTAGAACAATTCATTACATTCTTTTCAAATATAATTTTTGTTTCGTTCAGAAATTTTGAAATTAGAAAATAGCTATTGTTTTTATTTATAGAATACGAAGAATGATTTCCATTGAAACATTATATTTGCAGTAATTATTAGAAAAAAACATCTTAAGATGATTCTTTACGTAATGATAGCATATCGACGATACTAAATGATACATAGCCTACGTCTATATATTTTAAGAGTCCCTTCAATAAGAATATCTGGAAATTATCGTAGTAAAAAATGGTCATATCCACATGTAGAAAATATTTGAATTATATGTAATATGCGGTTGACCGATGGCCTGATAAGTGGCACCGGACCGGTCGCGCCGGAAATCGATTCGGGAGGTCTGTGTTCCGAAGTAGACGAAAAATTGTGATGGTGACATAAATCGAAAACAAAAGATAATACTAAGCACTATAAACCTTATTTGTAGTTACAAAGTTTCTATTTATATCTGAGGGTTTTCTTTAATCATTTTTAAACACTTAATTTTTACAACATTAAGGAAAGTAGCAGCCGGTTAGTTTTTAAGTCATTTAGTTATTTTATTTTATAGTTACCGTAAATAATTAAAGTCGCTTAGTACACCGATTGTTTCTTTTATTATAAAGCGCTAATCACAAAATTAAAATACTATTAGTTTCTTATTGTACAAAATCTGTAAGAAAAACTTTGTCGTCGATTTTCTTTGCCATTTTAAGACGATGTTTTTGTTCAACCATATTTACTTTAAATCCGGTACAAAATTCTTGTGTCAGGAAACTTTTGTGTACCCTCATAATTACGTCGTAGTACTCCAATCGAACGCAGATGAAAATTGAGAATTCACGGCTACGATGACAGTGGAGAGGCTTCAGACCTTTTCGAGTACTTTTGGTTTAATGTTTGATTTCTACTTTTATATACATATTTTTAATTGCTGGATTTTTAAAAAATATTCTTTTTTAGTCATAATTATTTACTGCTATAAAAACACAATAACTAATTGCTAATGCTATATATTTATACATAAATTTACAAAAATTAATTAGGTTACTTGGAAGAAAAAATTTTGACATTATTTTAAAGCGCTATTATTTTTTAATAAAACGATAAATAATAATTACACTATATGCTAATAATTACTATTATTTCTGCTATTTTTGTGTTAGTTTTTGTTTTATGAACTAATACTAAATTATAAAAGAATTAGACTTTTCTCGAGTTCATTTCTGAACGTTGTTAGTGGTGAAATAACATAGATAAAGTGTCTTGATAATTTGTCATACCAATTTAAATGACGAATACAACATGGTAATATGTAAATCATCCTAATTACGCGTCACATTGGTATGAGTATCACTTTCATCAAGTGAACGTATTGCTAGACACAGAACTAATACTATAAAATCAAGAAAAGCGTTATGAAAATAAAAATAAAAATTCATATGGAAAGATTTATTATCAGTCAATAGTAATAAACGATGATTTAATATTTTAAATCTTATTATAAAGAAACTAAAGCACTAGAAAATGTTAGTAAAGTTATAATCAATATGAAGAACTTACGAAGATAGTTTATTACTTTGAGGATTATTTTAAACGTTTTAACGTAGCGAATAAATAATTATTGGACCCTTAAAATAGTTTATTGATTTAATAGTAGAAATATATAGATAGAGATACGTCTAGTATTCGCGTCTCGGCTCAATAGACGCGAACACTAGTAGTTCTCAATTAAACACTACAAATTATAACTTCAGTATTTTATATGACTAATTTACACACTTTTTAAATAATAATATATACATTTACTATTTCCTATGCAATATTTACAACATGTATTAGAAATTTATTAATTACATCAAGAAGCTACATGTATTTACAAGTTTTAATAATTTCCCTTGAATATTAACTCTTATAAAACTTCTTATGGTCTAAGTAACTAATACTTAAGGTAAATAATTAAAAATTATTACATAATCTTATGTTTAATATAGACATAATTAGAACACACCACTAACTTGAATTTAAAGTTTACTTTTTGATACACATCTGAAAAAATAAGTCATATTAATCATGGCATAGAAGTATAGCGAAGCGTATATGTAATGTTTGATCTTTTTAAAAGATATTTTATTTAATATTTTTTTTGGAAATAGTTATATAAATATGAAAAATAAAGAAACAACTTCACAGGGCTCTTTTTTTTGGTGAAAATTTTGCAAAAACTACGTCTAAAAACTATTTATTATATGTACTACTTTTTTTATTATATGTACTAAGTCTAAAAATATTAGTTAGACTTCTATGTACATGTTACTGAAACTATACTATTATTCTGAATTGTCCAGAATTTTTTTCATCTCCCTTCTTTCTCTCACTTTACTCTAACTTCGTTCATTCGTTATTTCCTTGTATCAAAAGCAGTTGATTACATTAATTACCTGAACACTAAATAACACTCTCCTCCACCACCCTGATGAGGGCGGGCATCTGCCGCTAAAGTTGCCCAGTCACCTGAGAAACAAACATACTTCTTTATTACAAATTGAATATGCGTGAACATATTCAAGGTATGTATGTACATACCGGTACATACTGCTCTGAGATGTTTTAATAAAATATGAATATTACTTTGAATTCTCTCTTTTAATATGTCCTCAAATATTTTTGTAAAAGTTGACAAAGAAAATGTTAATAAAATATATTACTGGTACGTAACTGTAACTTCTATTTCTGCCGGCTACAGAAGTGTAAGAATATAAGGGTGCCGGTTTAAAGTGTTCTGTACCTAATAAAATACTGGGGTAACAATACTTAACATCTTATGTCTTTAAGGGACAATAACAACGTAGTGTCTATCGCTACACACAAGGCCGTAGTATTAACGTCACTTCAAAAGTAGTTTTAGTTATTTTTATTCATCAACTATATTATTTTACCTGGGTGGTGGGTTCATGTTTGCCAGAGGATTTCGGTGGCTCTTCAGCGGTTGATAGCATACGACGGGCTAACCGAGCAAACGTACATCGGAACTGTCGACTCATACTGCAGTACAGGACAAAATTAACTGATGACGTAAACAGCGCCAAAACATCCATCAGATCACCTAATAAAGAAAATATTTATCTTGCATTAAAAGTATAATGTAGGGGTTGTCCCGAAAATTACTAATTCTATCGATATATTAAAAACCTTTATAAAGTATGTTATACTTTGGGAAATAGACTGTACTTTGACTTTAGATAGTTTGTTTAATGAACTATACATTATTGTTAGTTACAAACATAAGTTATTGTTTAACTTTAATATTATTATAATTTAAAATGTGACAATGCAACTACTTCAATAACTAGGAAGAAATAAATAATCGAGAATATTTAATGATGAACGTAATACGGCTCAGCTGTATTTCTTTAATCATATTTCTTATACACAAATTAGTCATTTACCTTTATGTATATATATACCTGTACATAGTATATATATATTGCCAACAGTGATTGCAAAAGAAATTTTTCTTTACACTTGTTAAATAATTTTATGACATATATTAAGAAAGAATACCATTTATTGAATGTTTTACGATAAAACTGACCAGATTTAAAATAAACTCGGCTATAATAAAATGGTTCGAAAACAATCATTTCAATCAAAAATGAAATAATTAATGAAGAGGTTAAAACAATACATATTTAATACATTGTTTACGATAGCCGCAATCAATCTCATTGAACACATGTTTGTGAAAATGTTTAATTTATTACGTACATATGTTTGAGTTTATAGCCAAATATTATTAATGTAAGTATTTTTAATGATACTGTTTTGCATTTTCACCATAGGCATCGAACGAATAGCTGCCGGTCTTTCGTGATTCCGTATCACAATTACGTAAATATACTTTCTTAAAAAGTATATTGCAAATATGAAGCATAACCAATCAAGCAAACTATTAATTACACGTATCATATTCGTTGTGTTATGTTTACGCAACATTTATAGCTTAACAAGCTGTTTCTAATCTCTCGGTAAAGTTTAACAAGTTCGCTTATGCCAATATTTGGACGGCTGTCAGAAAGTAGCATTTATAACTTAGAGCTCCGGTGTTTAGGAGGATAAACTAAGTTAGCAGCTTAAATATTTGGGCCAATTTTGGAGCTTTCGCTTGGTTTGAACTTCGTTACATGCTTAACCTTAACATTAAGAATATCAAACTAGAAACAGCTAGAAAGATTTATTTAAATCTAAAAGATCCGGGTTAAAAGATAAGACCGATAAGTGGCCAGCTTTCCGTTGAACTATTAAGTTCTCGTGCTTTAGATAGTACTTACAGTATTTAGATAAGAAATAGTAAGATAAACAAGATACAACCTAATGAAGACATTATTCTTTGTAGTTTATAAATTGATAAAGCGATTGTTACGAAATTATAATTAAATATTTAATTCATTTTAACATACATTATGAAATTTAATTACACGAGTTATATTTTTTTTTAATGAACAAGGATGCGACATGAGGAACGAGATGTTTACTTGATTATAAGCGATACACTTGGCCAAAACAACGTGACGTTAGTCAAGATGATATACAGAGAACCACATTATGCTCGTCGCCTTCGGACATAAGAAAGTTAAGTCTCGTGACCCCAATCATTGTTGCGCTAGTTCAAAATGCTCTTTAAACCAGATCACAATAATGTTTCCATACTACTGTTTGGCAGTAATAGGAGCTGCGGTGGTAACTACCAAGACGGTCTCCGGTAACGGGGACCAATGCATTATAGTCCTTACATTTTGTATTCATGTCATCAGATCCCTGTTTCATTCCAAGATAGCTGTTATGTTTTAGCCGTATAGCTTCGGGCTGATCCATAGTCAGTTTAATGAGTCGTGGGATCAGTATACTGAATTTGATTAGAATTGCAACCCACATCCGTGCCTATACATATTTCATTATTACACATTGTATCACGATTGAAATCGATTTGGGGGTGGGCCCATGTTCAACAGTGGACTACAATAGATTAAAATAAAGATGATGTAGATCCCGTCAATTAGAAAAAATTAAGACAAAGGAACTCTATTTTTTGAAAAGTTTTAGACAACACAAACATTTTTATATAAATTATAACAATACGTTATCATTTAATTTTGCCTTAAAAACATGAATCAATTACTTTACTTTCACCGGTAAATAAGAAAACGAACAAGATTTTTTGTACCAATTCCAGAGCATGGATAAAACAAAAGACTCGGATTACTTATTAAGATATCTGAAAAATAAATTATAATATAGCGTAATTGTAGGAAGTTTGAATGTAAGTAACAAATAACGATTCTTTACTTAGTATTTGTAGATCTAAATATTCCTATTAACTCATTCAATCTGACTGTTAAAATTTTAACGTCCTTGTTAACTCCAATACAAAAGCACATAATAAGTTTAATATTTGATTACATGTGAATTCCCCGTATGCCTCCGAAGACCAATAATTTTAAAGAAATATGTTGAACATGAAATAAAAAAAAAAAATTCTTAATAGATTTGTTAATGAAAGTAGCATTTCAGTAAATTACAAATTCAAAAGTCTACCGACATTAACAAAATCTTCTTTTAGTTTAATTTTAAATGTAAATAATTAATTATTTTCAGAGGAAACTCTGAAAGTAGGTTTAAGCGATTGAACAGTTTTTATTGAGTTACGTCAAATAAGAACTTTTACGTGCGTACATGAGGCAGTAACTAATTATCTTTAAATATGTAAACCATTGGTTAAATTTTGAAGCCACTTGCGATGGATGTTTTTTTGAACCATCTCTCTACCAACCATCGTCATATTGTAAAAATCAGCGGCCATAACAACATTGCTATGATCCGATATAGAAGTCAGAATGTTCTGAATTTTCACGCTTTGCAATCACACGAAATTGAGGTCAAGTATTATTGAAGATCAAACAAAAGTAAAAAGAAAAGAAAAAAAAATGCGACTATAAACTGTTAATGAGAAACAGATAAGTGAACTGGATTCACAATATTGGTACTTACCAAACATGCCGTAGCAACTTTTGAAGAAATCCGGTGCTAAAGCGCTGGCGAGACCTAACAATCCCTGGGGGACCTCGGTCGAAAGAAAAAGACCGAGTACAGCTAATAACATCCGTGTAGTGCGGTCCGTGCGGCTCGAACGTCGCACAGCGCACGATTCTTCAGCTAAACATTGCTTCTCTCCCTAAAAAAATAATTGTTAAAAGTATACTTAAAATATTGTAATCATATGCTACCATTCATATCGGACGGTAAAACCTCCTCTACTTTTACTCCTAATAAATCTGACGATAGTATTGTCCCCGCATTCCCAATTTATTTCACAAGCAACAACAGTCGATAATGAAGTAAAAAATCAATAAAACAATATTCTCTTCTCTTTGGTTTATTTCAATTAACTCATAAAACAAAAATGCAACACGAGAATTTCTTTAATATATAATTAAACCTGTTCGGTATAGTTACGCATCTCTATGCGGCGGTAGTTGCTACCATATTTTTATTCTCCTCTCCTCGCATCAGCGGGTAGTGGTGAAATACCCTCGCCAATCAGATGGCCGTATGGGCTGGTGCGGGGGAGAGGGGGACGGACAGCGACCGCGCGATGAGTTGGTTGTACGTCGTCGTTTCGGAGTGAAATAGTGCCGCAGTCCACGGTTCGATTCCGATCTGTCCTCCTGTGTTTGTGTGCGCCGCTATGGGGAGCGACCTGCAGCCCTACACGCTGCAGTGGAATTGCATCGCGAGCACGCCCAGTGTTTGACTTGGACAGACCGACGACTGACCCTTGACCGACTGACTAACAATCTTAAAGACCTGCGAGCGGCGGAGCTGACGGCGAGTGAGGTGAGTACACGCACGCACGCACACGTAAAAACCGGTGAACTTGTGCCGCGGGCTCCCGAACCCGTACTTGTTCGGCACAAAACCTTATATTTAAATATTTGTATAAAACTCAAAAAAATCCTTTAATCTCAAATTCATTAAAGAATTCACTTTCAATATAATTCATTCATGGAAGGAAATCTTCATCGAGGTCTGATTAAAATACGAAATACTTACATCATTTGGATTAATGATCGATCGCTTCAGGAGCTTTTGTCTTCGTCTCTCCGTAGTAGTTAACTTTGAAATTAAACATGTACTTAATATCGATAAAGCAATACTAGGAACTAATTTAAGTATAACACTATATATCCACATTATTGCTGTTACTAATTCTTTATTCTTCGACATTTCCAGCACATACACAGTCCTGTTATGAGGTAATAATAAATCTTCAGCAAATTGGGAATTGTTTTGCGGAGTCACTTCTCTCGGCACAATGTTCATAGCGAAGTATATAGGAAGACACAAAAAGGGACATATAATATAGGCGCTTACAATAGCAATTGTGGTGTTTCGTTTGCTGCACCAAGTGCGATTTTTCTGTGGAAACCCTATAGCAATATAGCGCCACACAGCAAGAGTCACTGCAAGCCAGATAGATATGGTGTGAAACGTTTGGCTGAATATTGAATGAAAGTAAACAAAAACAGCCCACGCATACGTGTTCTTATTTATTTCAGGACCAATTTTTATGTTCATGTGTAGAGCATAAGGGATATATTCCATCATCACAAGCAGATCAGCGAACGCAAGTCCAGTTAGTATGGAATTAGTGGAGCTGATCATTTCTCTGCGGCTTAATACGGTGATGTTGATGGAGTTCGTTGCTGATCCAATAATGCATATCACTATTGCAATGTAACCATGTAGCCTACTGTAAGCTTTATTAAATTCAGTGGCACCGGGAACACAAAAGGAATCGGTATCGTTAGCCATAGTGGCGCAGCACGCCATTCTTCACATATTGTCATTGACATGTGATAGGGGTCCGCTTTGTTTTTCGAAGTCCAAAAGATTCTTCATTTCATTACGTCACGTTTATCTGTAACAAAACGTACGCGTAAGTCTACGTTATCATCCTGCCTTATCCTAGTTTAAATCTTAGAAAGTGCTCAATAAATTAAAGTTACTTTCTGTCATGTAACGGTTTCCACTAATTTAATAAATATCGGATTCTATTTATGTCATATTTACATACCAAATAAATTCATTAAAAAAGTACCACTTCTTCTAACAGCGGCATAATTATAAGTAAGACGGATTTTCTAAAGTTAAATGGCCAAGAGCTTTGAAAATACTTGGATTACAAACTATCTATTTTTTTATTTCGTAATGAACATATAGTTTGTTAATCTGTAATAATTCCAATTCATGTATATTCTACTACATTAATTATATAAAAAATCAGCACAAACGCTACGTATTCGTACGATTACAACAGATAGATAATTTTAAAATCAAGATTTTTCGAACATCAAGAACGTGGATCTAGGAAACGAATCAAAATTTGATTGTTTACGAGAAACTGAACATAAAAGAATTTCGATTTCCTTAATCCACTGTTAGTATAAACTGTTTTGTTCTAGAGACATCTCATAATAGCATCAAGGACTTTTAATATTGACGACGTGTTTTTTTACACAAAAATATGTACGTATTGTATATATTGTCACGTCAAATTCAATAGTTAATTGAAAAATCCGTTTACAGCAAAAAAATAGGTAGTGTGTAGCATCGATGTTGTTTTATAAATTAAACTAATACTGCTTGTTTGTTTTTCATGTTATCAATCATGACTATAAGAATAAATTGAGTCGGTATTCAAACTAAAACTAGCTTCATGTTAATTAAACATATGTATCTAGTCAAAATACCTTTCCGTTTACATTTAAGACCTGAAAGGACAATGTTAACTCTTAAAGCAGTATGTTATTTTGGATTTCATATAAATTTAGTCATGACGTAACAAAATACTAATGTCATTTACGAAGGCGATTTTTAAGGTCATTAAGAATCAAAGAACAGCGTTAAACTTAGGTCAACCAGAAGTATATCTGCACCGGTCTTTTGTAAACTCAATAACATCAATGTACCATGGGAACCCACTAACATTGCTGCCCATATGGCCATAAGCATGTGTTGATACTACATTAAACAAACCTAACAACATCTAAATTTGTATCTTAGCTCATCTAGTGATGTTGGCTTGATTATGACCGTTGATAAGTAGAAATATTAAACATTTGAACTATGTATACGTATTTTTTAATCTACGCTAATATGCATAAAACTTGTTTTCACATGAAATTAAAAGACTGATGCTTTAAAAACCTGTTTGTTGATGAAAAAAGCTTTTATAGATTATACATAATGGATGGAATAACGGCTCGTTTTACTTGAATACAGTAAAAAGCGTGTTCTGTAAATTCTTTTACAGAATTTACACGATACGTACACATTTACACGATTTGTATAACTTTGTTTAGACTCCTTACTTCTGGTAAGACCAGGCCGGTTTTTTTGTGAGGGAACGGTAATAGAATGTGTAAATAGCGGAAGATCAGCGCTTAATCGGCTGAGGGAGTTCGTTCTTTTGATAGAGGTCGAACGTTTTTGATTGACTGAACCGACAAAAGAATATTAAGGAGACAAGTACAAACAATCACATTTAGTATTTATTTTACTCTGGCTTTCTTATATTTCTAACGAACATGTGGTTTATGGTTAGATACATGTGTACATGAATAAGAAAAATTTTTGTATTTACGATTATATAATTGTTATGAAATTTCTTTAGTACCCAGCATTGTAAAACAACAATGAAGTTTATTGAAACTGACCACATTTCTATGCGTTCAATATTCAAAACGAACCATTTTTTTTACACAAATGAACAACAAACTTTTATCATTAAGACAGTACTGTTTCCTTCGCTAAAGTAATTATTTCAGTATTTATTAAAGATAAAATTTATTTGATTATGTTTTATGCAAACAGCATTCTGTGAATATTTGTTTTCACTATTTTGTCAGTCAGAAGACGAGAGATATTATTTAATACCTTTTGCAAATATTAGTTTTATTATAACAAGTATCTGGGTCACATAAAAGAAAGAGGCCAGTTTAATACTTTATATTTATTAATTTCTCGAAGTCATAAAGTACTGCTGTTTAGATCTATCCCCGGTAATATAATATAATTTAATTCTGACAAGGGTTCATGTCGACCTTCAGATTAAAATATTCCCTTTCTGTATGACCTAGTAATGAATGCTACCATTCATTACTAGGTCTCAAATATTAGGCATTTAGCTAAAGCATATAGTTGATTTCTAGTTTTAAACCTTTCTAAGATTTTCTTGTTCTCATTGAATGATTCTTTGGAACTTTTTACTACAGTACTACTTAGGTTATATTTTCCTAAACATTTAAACAATCAAAAGTTTTTTGATGAGCTTTATCGTTTCTAACGCATTTTTTTAATTTCAATCATCACTGGATAGACACAGACCTCGCCCAAACATACGATTCTGAAGAAATCTTCCCGCGACCTTCACTAGTATATCGCGTCTATATTTTAATAAATAATACTTTTTAGTAATTGTTCGGTATAGCTACGCATCCCTATATGGCGGTAGTTGCACCCATATTTTTATTCTCCTCTCCACGCATCAGCGGGTAGTGGTGAAATACCCTCGCCAATCAGATGGCCGTATGGGCTGGTGCGGGGGGAGAGGGACGGAC
>DWLS01001153.1:0-23452 GCA_018246255.1 Pachliopta kotzebuea | reverse complement strand
TTGTGAAAATCCTTATGTACTTTCTTTTTTTTGTAACTCTGTGATAGTGCACAATAAAGTATATTTGTATTTGTATTTGTACTACTGAAAAGATGAAAACTGCTTTGTAGGAACGGGTACCTTTGGGAGCCGAGGGAAGTTAGAGGGGCTCTATTGTTTCACTCACTGCAGAGGAGAATCGTGTAAAGAAGAAAAAAAGGATTTCTCGAAGAAAAAAAAAAAAGTCGGCTAATATAATGCCAGCGATCTGCAAAGGTGATAGGAAATCTCCCGGCGCGCCGCCGCAGCGCCGCCTAATTCCGCGAACGCCTGCTAACAATCGCGCGCGTGCGCATCGCCCGCGATAAAGTATGATAATGAGGGCTAACGACACGAGTCACGCCCGCATTTATTGCTTTATTTGTGCCGATTTACCCGCCCGCTGTTACGCGAACTAATTATTTTATATACTGCACTGTGTTAGATTTTCTTGTCTGACAAATTAGCCGTAACAAGTCATCATTATCACCGTGAGACGCCAAAAGATCTCCACATCGAATGCAAAAGATAAATAAACGTATAATAGAAAAAAAATGATTATAATAAAGATTTGTTACTATAAATCACTTTAACAAATTTAAGTGATTATAATACATGTGCTTAAAGTATTTAAAAAAGAAAAGATCCTACTGCCGCTTTAAATGTTTATTTCGCGTGCTTGCTTTGAATTCATATCAGACTATGTCCTCCCAACAGTTCAAGTTCTTTCTTCTTATTAACGTCATATTCTCAAGAAGACAACAAATTTAAATTTAAAATTTACAATTTTTTACTACACAGAAAGTTCTAGACAAATGTCTTTATGCCCATGATCTATTCTTATCACATTAGTTCTGACAAATGCCGTCACTGCGAAATAATAGTATACTCAGTCCCTTTAAAAAATGTTTATTATATAAATAGAAATTAATACATAACCAGTGTAAATACAATAGAAAAGTAAAAAAGTTAATTATATTGTGGATTATAAAAAAAAAATTGTTATTAAAGTAATAATTTTTTACAAAACTTTCCGTTTCTTCAATCGTTTGTTTGAACAACGTTTGATCTTCTCCGACCCTGAATTTCGTTATTATGTAATATTTATCTAAGAACGTAAATTCAAACTTTAGAAATTTTAAAACACCAACAATATACTTGTACCGGGTTCTCAATAGCTTAAAAGACCATTTTACTATTTACTCTTAATCAATAACGTATATTTTTATAGGTTAATTAAAGATAGTCTTAGGTAGGTTTATCTGCTGCAAAGAAAAGTATAAATCGCACGGTTTCTTGAACAGTGATATAAAAAACATTCCGCGGTGAGACAATTTGTTTGTATTGAATCATATGACACAATAGAGTTGGAAACAAATGAGATAATGGACGGTTCTCGCTTCAAAACATTTCTGTATGTGACAAGCTCCGTCTTTCTCATGTGATTATCATCTTTCTTCACTATCAGATAATTTCAAATTACAAATTATTAATATATCTATCTTCTTTTATATGATGATTTCATTATCTAACCTCTATGATCGAAGGAATGAATCAAACAAAATGCAAAAAACTTTACCACGTGAATGCACTTTCAAGTAATGTTAAAAGAAGGTTAAATGTGTAACGATAGCCGCTGTTATATGTTCCTTTATCGTTAAATATAAAATTTTACAAATAATTTAATGCGTTTCCGATGTTAAAATATTACTTTGATATCTATTGATAAAAGACAGGGGAAATATCTTATCGTTAATCCACTTCGGAAATTTTCTTTCAACTGGATACATCAAACGATACCACATATTACGCTCACCCTTCACTATACTGTAAAGAGAATGTCATTAATAATCATTATTTTATTTATTATAATTGATTTTGTACCTTTTGCCCATAAATAATATAACAGCGCTATATAAAATAAAAATATATTATAAACAATTTAATCAACTTATGTATTGCTTTATATTGTACTTATCGCTTTTTCATTTATAGAATTGCTAATTAATTTAAACAAACCATCTCCTCTTACTATCAAGTAGGATCTTTGTTGAATAATCTTCTATATATTATTTTTCGTCTTCTTTATGCTTAATAGCTCTTATTAAAAAAGTTTCGCCGATATGTATTAAGTTTTTAGTCAAAACTTCTCGACATTCATTTTACTTGTGTAGAAACCCACTGAAAATCCTTTCGGAGATTAGATTGCATTTATTACTTTCGTGATTACATTTATTATACTTTATTGCATTTAGATTTATTACACATCATAATTTTTAATTACATTTTGGCACAAATGTAAAGATAACTTTAAAACGATTACTTTTTTATTTTCCTGGCTTCGTCGACAGGGAGTTTTTTTTTCGACTTGTACATTTCTTTATATTAACAGGGCCTAAAAAGAAGCAATACAATAAGAGCTTAAGTGAATTTTATTTTGCAGAGACGCTTACATGGGGTTCTATATCTATAATTAGCATCGCTGTATATAAAAGTTTTAAACCAATATGTAATCACAGCCTCTTGGCTGACCACTTGCATGGTACGGTTTGATCGAAAGCTTAATTATTAAACTGTTGATGAGAATCAATGGTTGGCTAGTGTAAAAATAAATAAATAATTAATGTTATCGTCAAAATAGTGAGTAAGATAACGAATTCGCATAACTTACGTCAACGGGCAACACTAAAAATAGTGTTTTATTAGCAATAGATGAGGCAACACAGCTACTTGTCGGAATTTCGGCGGGGTCGACGACACCTCGCTGGTCCGCCTTCCGCGTGACTCGGAACTATCGCACTCGCACCGCCACAGCCACCAACACCGGCATCTACACGTTACTCACATGTACGAATAATTCGCAGATCAATTACATTCTGTTTCTTTTTAATAACAAGTTAACACTTGACCTATATTTCACGATTTGTTGATAATCAGGACGTAGGGGGTGAAGATTGCTCTCCTTTAAACCTCAGGCTCTGTTCATAGTGCATAAGAAGACACGAATGGAAGATTTAAGTGATGAAGAGAGGTAATATGAAGAAAGAATTATAGAGAAATAAATATTAACAAAAATGTAAGTAATCCTTGGCATACATAGATCATGGGGGAGGATAAATTAAAAAAATATATACGTTAATAGACGAACAGTTGTTGAGGCAGTAGGTAGAGATATAGAAGCTAGAATGATTCAAAAAACCCTAAGCTCAACGAACCTCCACATCATGTAGTACTCAGTTTCCGGTCCATCAAGGACATACTTAAGTTATTAAAGTTACTTTTAAAGTCTACTAACTTAATAATTACAGATGTAATGTATGTTTTGTCTGTATTGATTGGTTATTAAAATCTATTGTGTTTTCGCCTCTTTCAGATTGTAACTGGTTTTACACCTCGCTTGAATTAGTTGAGAAATTCCAGATTATAATCTTATGTTTATTAACAGAAAAACACGTGAAGTTGATATAAATAAACTCAAACGAAATTGTATGAAATAACTTATAAGATTTGGAAGTTCGTATGTTATAACAGTGACATTTACATGTGATTAGAATGGTTAATCTTATGGCTCAGTAAGACAGCTACATAGTTTAATTCCGGAGTCAGTGTTTTTTAACAGTCTGTCTGGTTAACTATTAACCCCACTTAATGAAACTACCGCTATAACAGCCTTGCTTGTTTTTATATAAGAGACATCATTCTGGGTTGGCATGCGCGCCGTCCACGGCCTCATTGTTACTTAACATCGTGTGAAATTGAAGTCGTATTAGTCACAGGAAATAAAAATGAAACTACTCATATCTTTCGATATATTTTCTTTCTAAACAATTGTAACTATCTATTGGAACAATACATCTACGATGAATAGCAATGGTGTATAGAACGAAGTCCTACATAACCACTTAAATTAAATCGATCGTTTGGCTTCTCCCGAGGTCGATGACTCCGTCTCTCCGCGACTATGCCGAGCTTATTGCCACCATAAGAAAGCTTTATGGTATTGCATAAATAGCACATAATAAAATAAATAAAATTGCTAGGCTTTAGACGGACAAACTCAATAAAGGATCGGTCCTTAGGTCATTGAAGATTTTATGTTAACACCCTAGACGTAATATATTACAAAAACTAATCTATTTTTATTGAAATAATATAGTTTCGCGTTTAATTAGCAATTATCTTGTGTTTGCAGTTATCTATATTTGTAGTTATATATACATTTGCGAAGAAGAGAAAGTAGAATAATCAGCGGATGATGAATGTATTTTCTTCATGCATTCTCTTTCTGAAGCATTCACTCTTTATTTTATCATAGCAAACGTTTTGAGCTTCCTTGTGTCCTTGGATCCCAAGACCGAACATAAACAGAAAATTGTAATTACTCGTATAATTGAAAAGCAGATTATATTTATTGTGTTAATTGGAGTCTGCAGATGAAATATTTCTCATCGATTCAAATATTTACTAGTAAAATAAACTGAATAAGTATTTCTTCATAATATTAACAGTTAAATTTTTTTGTATTCCCAAATGCTAGAAACCTAAGTAGATTTAAAACTATATATCTTTAGCTAATTGACAGCGAATTTTTTTTATATGTATCTTTTAGTTTACGTACATCTTCTAAGTTAAGAAATTATGTTGTCTCATAAGATTAAATGATGAATCTAAGTACTATAATAGGAAGTATCATGAGTATAAAGTATGAGTTTATCGTTCCGGAAATACGTTCATCAATCTTCTTATTATAACCGTTAGCAAATTTAGTAACTCGTAGTAGTATTACATTTTAAGCGGAAGATCAATGTAAGTAAAATATATGATGACTTGACAAAACCCGTCTCTTAATTAGCATTAGAGAAAACTAAACTTTTTCCTCCACTTCTGGAACTTTCTATAAAATACACTTAAACAGTTACATTATACAACTCATTCGGTAGTATGAGTAGTAATTTATGTTTTTTGTTACTATTAAATTATAAACTGTACGTTTTTGCACTTACCAATAGTTGTGAAAGGGTTTTTGTTAATTTCGTAATATTCTAAATAGGCCCGATTCATACCGCCACTTACCTGAAAGAAATAAAATAGAAAAAATTAAAACATTACTCCTGTGAATGATTATAACGAAAATGTTAAATTACCATAAGTTTCTTATCGATGCTATTATCGTTTCCAACACAACGGATAAGCTTGTGTTAAAGGAAAGAAAACAGTTCGACTGCACATTTTGAGTTATTTTCTGTGTAACCATTGACTAATGCATATTCAATTGCATCGTGTTTCATGATAGAAACAGTCAAAAATAACCATATTCGGCGATCGACAACATCAGTTACTTAAAATAAACGATTATATGATAACGGAAACTTTAAATTTACCGTTAACTTTATTGTAACAAAAATACTTAAAAGTGAACACGTATTTTTACCTAGTGTTTGTACGTTTTTCTGCCAGGAATTCACAAAATATTTTAGTTTAGAGACCAGTTTTAACAAAAGGAACTGATAATTTAGTTCCCAATATCATAATTTTAAATCCTGTCTCTAGCTTTTTTTCTATTGATATATAATACCGGCTCAAAAACTTCAATTGGAAGTAACTTCACATCATTTTTTTTATCAAAATGTAATATATTAAATATACATATAATGCAATAAATAACTGGTGTATACAATAATGATAATAATAAGTTAGGTAAATATGCTTAATAATTCTTAAATAAGTGGTGTGGAAAATAGTATTACAATCGCAAAGTTTACATATATGGGTATCTATTAATTATCTCACCCCCTTTCTTTTTCCACTTATATCTCTGTCTATCTCTTCGTCCCTCCCCTTATCCTTTTTCCCTCGGCTTTCTTCTCTCCCTTATAATTTTATTTTATTAATATTGTTCAGCTTGCGGAATCCGGATCCCCGAGCTCTGGGACCGATGAAGCCTTCACGGCCATAATAGTGGCCGAAGGCATCTACATATCCCGAAAAAATCTCACAAAGTAAAGATAAAAAAATTAGAAATCCAGTGTACTGGATGATTCAAGTGGCTTTATAGTAATATAGTAACATTTTGATAAAAATATCTTTTGTGAATTTTTTATAGTAAAACCTTATGATGTGGTATACAAAAGGCGGTACTCATTTACTTTAATATTGGTAAGTTACAGTCTTAAACCTTATAGGGGTCAAATTTAAGATCTCATCAATCTTCAAGTTTTCTGTTTGGGACTTCAACTTTGGGAATCCCTGATCGGGACTGTAATGATAAAAGTCTATGTTTACTTTAAGGATTAGATAAATAAAACCCGTACTTATTTATCTAAAATAAAATTTAGTATTATAAATAAATTACTGTGATATTATTAAAAAAAAACCATTACCAGCATTATCTGTGAAAAACCAATGATTCTGTTTCAAGACTTGTCATTGTTTTGTACTAATACTTAAAAACAGTGAAGCAAATATAACACAAGAACTATTTTAAGAGCATATAAATAAAATCAAGTTAATGTTATTTCAACTTAAATCATGTTATTTTCATATATGAGCATTTATCGAAATCATCCAATGACCTGATGATTAACACGCATTCATAACATCACGACTAGTAGCTCCGCAGATCCTATTTATACAAACAAGCAGTAGCAATAGTGTGAAAAAATTACTATGTTCCGGTTTGAAAAGTCTAGCTAGTGAAATTACTAGGGTAACGAGATATAGCATCTTGTACTGAACGGCTAAACTAAATTAAATGTTTATTTAATATATAATATAACTTACACTTCTATCAAGAATAATCAACATGGTATAAGCCCCCGGGAACTTGTAAACACAAGTAATTAAATTATATATTAAACTCTTTTCTATTTTATTTTACACATCGTGAAGATTCCTTTTAATATATAAAATGTTACCGGAAATGTATGTAATCCGTCATTGTATACAAATCCTAAGAAATGTGTTCAATTCGGATACTAATTAGGAATATTATAAAATATTGTTTGAAAAACTATTTAATGCATAGATATCCTAGGAAATGTATCAATTTCCTCAGAATTGTATATAATTCCTGTATCGTATTTTATATTAACTTTTAACTTATCACAAAATCAACTTATATTTATCCTTATAAAATCAATTGATTTTAGGAATTACATACATTTGCTAGGAATCGTATACAATGACGGATTACATACATTTCCGTTAACATATATATATAAAAATTAATTCTCTCAAATTACCAAACAAATGTGACATGAAAGTGGGCCTTATTAAATGAATGAACAGATTATACTCTACTTCAGTTACGCCGGAATTCCGTCTCTGGCATATGTCGTTTACACAAAAAAAAATATAAACTGACTAAATACATCCGTTTTGTAACACACGCTGCTGTGACCTCGAACAGGGTCAGATTTGCTTATTTGGGGATTGATAAATAATGACTTAATGACACAGAGATACGCCAACAGAATGGGGAATGGGGATTGTTTAGAATATTTATCATAATACAAAGTTTTTGATAAATGTTACTATTGTTACTATCATGTTTATGTAAATTTAATTTACTATGCGTATGGATGTTTTTTACATTATCATCAATAGCCGTCCACTGCTGGACATACGTCTTTCTATACAAAGTATCCATTCACAAAGCACCGTCATCATTCTTTTATTTAGTGAACTGCTTCAAACATTGTTTACTAAAGTTTTTAACAAAAATATATTGTCCGTAACTTAAATATACGTTTCTATATATTGTTACCAAAACATTATTAGGAAAATAACATTATAAAAACATAGTGACGAATAGTAATCCAGACCATATTTGAAGGTTGAACGTATGAAATAAGGAAAAAGTTATGAATATTAGGATAGACGTCAAGGTTAAAAGACAGGAGAGAGTAAGGAAAATTATGTGTATAAAGGTGTTAACATGATAGAGGTTAATGAAGGAAAAATACTTGTTGTACTAACCTCGACCTCCAACGTGAGGGTAGAAAGAAAAAAACAAGTAGACAACAGAAGCTATTATTACAGGCCTATAAGTTTTGATATCATCATGATCAGGTTATTTTCTATAAGTATTAATTATATTTAAGTGCGACTGTATTCACTGTTCATGCTTAAACAACTTTAATAACCATAATCCAATATATAGTGAATAAAGCGATCAAAATAAATCATGAAATTAAATTATAAAGATCGAAAGGTCAGGAGTCGTAGCGGAGCCTGTCTAATTCTGTTAATTATAGGTCGCAAAATTAGGAGACGTCTTATGTTCACAGATAAAATGTATATCTAATTTTAATGTCTATGGAAATCAGAATTAATGATGTAACAAAATATTACCCAACAGTCTCAGTGGTGCAGCCATTACTAATACATAGTAACCCGTAAGTATAAAATATAGTATATATAATATAGTAAAGTTTGAATTAAGAGCCGCATGAACTTCTTGCTCTCATTGCCAATTTTTCACCTGAAGTCAGGTGTTAATATCTCTTTAAACAAAAAAAATATTATATGACATGGTTATATTCATTATTACATGATATGATTATATTTATTATTACAATGGAGCATTATCAACTTAATAAATATATACGTTGCATGTGATGTAATAAAGTTGTAATATTTTGATGTATGTGCGAAAGTAAAAATTAAGAGAAACGCCGTTTACAGAGATCATTGAGAGCTCATGTCTTATACCACAAAGGTCCATAGTTCGATTCCGTAACTAGATATAAATTTTAAGCCGCTGGATTAGTTACAGCACTAATATGATAAATCTGCATTACATGAACCTGAGTATTCCGGGCAAGCAAAGCGAGCGAAACGTGTTCTCATTATTACTTATTGTGTTTTAGTATACTGAAATGAAATTTTATAATACCATTGACAATTTGAAATTTAAAAAAAAAATAATCTGTTTTAAAAAGCACTGCGTTAGATTTTTTTGGTTGTTCTTCATTGTTAACTTACTCAAGTTTACTCATCGCAGTTCATCAAATATCTATGTATCCGTTACTATGTTTAAGTTTTTTTTAATTTACTGGAACATTAAATAGAAAGAGTAATATAATTTTTTTTTAATATTTCTCGGTTCAAAAAATGTATATTACGCAATAAATAGATTTGCCATTATTTAACATATGGTAAATAAAATTCCAATGATGTATAAGATGTTCTCTTAACATTTATGACAGATATGTTACGTGACCCAATTGTAATAATTAAACAAATACAAAACAATGTGAGAATATGTACTTAGTTATTTATTATGTAGATTGTTACATTGTTAATATTAAATTAAATATGTAACGAATTTCGTATTGATAGAGGTTGTACTTAAAAATACCTTAAAACTTAGTTCATGTGCGCAGATTTTATTATGGCGCGTAATTTCGATGAATGAGCGACCTTGACATAAAAGACGGGCAATTCCGTATAACTATAGGCTCATTAAAATGTCATTATTTTTGATTTCATCGACAATTGTATTTTATTTAATACTAGTGAATGCATGTCATTTGCGCGCATCACAAATAACTATGTAGCCGTTATAAGAGAAAGTTCCAAAGTAACACAAATGTAGTGTAGATGAAAGAGCCCATCAGCTAATATTTACGACGTATGACAATGTTAGAAATTTACTTAAGAGCTTCACAACAAATTATTTTGCCATTTCATTTTGTTAATAATCATTTAAATACTAAAACGAGAAATTAACCTCTCTACAAGTATTTCTAATCCGAAAAGTGTTTATTTTAAGTTTATGTGTCTTGAGTATGGCGATTAGGAATATGAAGGAAATAGTTTTTAGTATTACGGTTTTTAAGTTTAATCCTATGTTAATGTCTTGAATAGGTATGGGTGCAATTCCCATTGGGCATGATCTTGCGATTAAGGAAAACTTCATGAAAAAATCAGCATGTTTCCTGAACAGTTTTCTTGGACATTTGATATACGTCGACACGGCTAGGGTAGAGGATTAATAATCTTGAGAATTTTTGTGAGAGAATGATCTGTGTTCCACCAGTGGGAACACAGGGTTATTATTATTAAATAATTTTACGAAATACATCAACAAAGTTAATAAATTCCCTACACAGAGGTATACGAACAAATACTCCAAAATTGTTTATCGTGTTCAAGATTACCTTCTACATGTAGGGCGACCATCTATCTTCCTATTAGAATAATTGTATTACGATCCACATAATACAATATACTTTTATCAATATAAAAAGTCTTTCATATAAAATATAACAAATATTAGATATTATAACTATCTAAATATCTAGAACATTTTGAAAGTTATTTTCTATTCGATTGACGATGAAAAGAATATCTTCTATAGCGCAGCAGTTACTTTCTTTGTATATAGTTTAGATGGTAGTAAGAACCTTTCGAAAATGGTAATTACTATCCATGTTGTTAATAATTGAGAGTTAGTTTGTCCTAAATTTGGAAAAATCAATGTGGTTAGCTGCGATCAGGTAGGGCTGTGTTTGCTAAACAAACTTACGACGATGTATAGATTGATCGACGACGTAATATTTTCCTGGTAGTGGTAACTTTAAATCAATAGAAGCATGCTCCTCTGGTAAATACGTTAATTTGCGATATGGTTAATAATAATCTTTGCTTAGCCTTAAATAATCCTCAAGTATGAATTCGTTACGTTACGTTCACTAAATAATATAATGCTTAAACTGATTGTATTAATAACACTAAGGTAAAAACAGCATCTACTCTAAAATATTTGTCTTCAACGAAATATACTTTCATAGTAACCTTTATTTTATCTGCAATGGATTAACATATAACCTAAACATCAAATAGGTTTAAGTTACAATGAGGTTATGGTTAGTGAGGGACACCACCCCAGAACACTGGCCCTCATATGTCGACTGTAAACAGCAATTTTGTCGTAACAGCAAATTTAAAATATTACTATGGTGGTAACTAGCTATGAAATATCAATAGCATAAACGAAAATCCACAACAGTGTAAAGGTTATTAAAACGGTAGATCATTTATAATGTCTGTGCTTTGGTTTTATTATCAAGACGTTTTTACTGTCCTTTTATTTTATCACCAGTTAATGTAAATGCAATAGTTAAACCGGTTATCAATTTGTCCAATCATTAAATCTCGTTTATACCTTTATTATAATCTATATTGAGACTAGAAGCAGTAAGTTTTGTAGGTGACTGCACGCATAAACTTCTCGGCTGCGGCATTACGTTAAGGTTCACCTACGCTAATATTACACGCGCCGAACGTCGTTTTGAAAATCGTCATAGATAGTCCGTAAGCGGATTTTAATAGTACCACAGGATGTTTTTATTGCTTTCTTATCTATATGTATAAGTTGCTAGGTATAATGACACAACTATTCAGCAAACGGTTCTGTTTATTGTGATAATGTATTATCATTATCATCATCATCATGAGGTACCGACTTCGAACTGAAGCTTAACAGCAAGTTTGAGAAAGATATTCCGGTCTTTAGTTATATTTTTCAACAGATAGTTATTAAATACAGTGGTCTCTTTCTTGTGATTTCTGACCCTGACTACAAGGAGCACGTTATTCAAATTTTTGCAGTTCAGAAACTTACTTAAAAGCTTTGAAAGTGTTTCTACATGCATTAGATTTTTTATTCCAATAAACCAGTGAATTCTATTTGCGATAAGTATCTCATTCATATCTAAAACGGACGCTAAGAAGAATGTGTGATAAGAGGCCATTAAGCTTATAAAGTGGGTAATGAAAATATAAGAACAAGTTTAAAATTCTTGCATGTAAATCTAACTACATTCAAAATGCGTGTTTATTGAATGTAAAATAGATTAATGTTATTAATAAAAGAAAATAATTCAAATCTGTATATATTTATAAAATTTTCTGAAACATAAGTTTAAAATAATTATAAATCTCGCTACTAAAATTGGAACTTGGATGTTAATTGTTCATTGCGAGATAAAGTTAACTACCAATGCGGTTAAGTTGCTCGACAGGATACGAGGATATTTTAAGACAGGATGAACAGGACAATGAGCTTCGTCAACCACTGCATTCCAAAAGTATAACTTATCATTCGAGTACATAATTCAGAATTCGTCTTGTTCGATGAAATAGGTTTTGCTATACCGTGTGTAAATTTTAATCGTTACGTTTGCAATACCTAAAACATTAAAGGACCAAATTAAGTTGAGATACCGATGATTGTTTTATATTCCTTAGGTTGATAGAATTACCAAATTGAGATGCTACGATGTATTAGTAAAGGTTTAGAAGTGATGAGCTCCATAGGCAATATAAAACTGAAATACATTGAAGACGTCATGGAAGAGGCAGGTATCTTGAAATTGGTAATAAAAGAATTGGGCAATTAAAAAGTCCACTTTAAAAAGAAGCAGGTGAATTAAATAAAAGCAAATTAAAACATAGTCTACCAATGTGAATTTCAAATTTGAAGATGGACGTAAAATCCATAAAATTTTTATAATGGATCGTAATAATAGGAGGGTCATAGTGAGTTGCATAGTAACTTATGCATGATATGTTTATTATAATGAGATGTCGTAAGGTTCCGTAAACGTGGCCGGGTATCGAAATGTCAGCTCCAGACCGTTCTGAAAAGGTCACAACGAAGGAGATTTTGCCATTATTTAAAATTATACAATTTATATTACTTTTGTATAAATTCTTTATTATTATGTTCGAGATTTCTATATACAGCTGCGGATGAGAGAATTTGATGATTTACAATAAGAGCTACAATGTATTTATATTTAGTTAAAACTTCTTTAATGTTCTCTAATTACATAATATCAATAGTGATTATTGATAAACAATAAGACTAATTAAATAAATATTTATGTTCACAGATTTAAGGGACTAAATGATCATTATCATCATCTCAAACAATATAAATACACTGCAGAACTTTTAAAGATAGATAAATAAATACGTTTATTTGTCCTGACTTTTGTGCTGATTTTCACAAATGATGGTGAAACCAGTGAATTCAGCTGTAACATAGTGCCTTGTATCACTACTAGCCCTACAAACTAGAACACAGTAATATTTGCACTATACTTTTGTGGTAATTTATTTATCAACATAAAGACAAACTATAATAGTTCTAAATTGGTTTTAAAGTCAGTTTTGTGATTGTGATTCTATATTCCTGGTTTCTTCCGAACATCCGAAAAGTAAAAGAATGAGATGACACGAAATTAATGTATTGAAACGCAGTGTAAAGTATTTAAACCTGTTATTTATTATAAATAACTTCAAAGTACAAAACTCGACGAAGATGGTTGACTACATAGTAATTAATAGTCAATATTTCAACAAACAAGGCGTATAGCTGAAAGGGTGATAATTATGAAGATAAATATACAGGAAACCGATATGAAAATAATAGGTAATGTAAGATACGGAGGAAATATATATTTTTAGTTAATTTTAAAAGTATTAAAGCATTTATAATATTGGTTTTTTAAAAAAGTATTTTGTAAATAAAATTTTTATAATGTCTGAAAACAATCTATTTAATAATCTGTTGTGAACAAATGGAATTAATTTCAATATTTTTCAGCTAAAAATAGAAATTCAGAGGGAAAGCGAACGTGTACTTGCAACCATCATGGAAGGGGCTGTTGTTATTAATATAGAATTACTTCTTTCTTAGTTTCTTTTACTCAAAGTATTGTGGTTATACTATTTTCAGAGGTAGTTGAACCGATACTCCAAAGTAAATAAAAATTATTAACATCAATAACTAGAGAAATAATTTATTTACTATTGATATAAACAAACATGAATTTGTCTTAGACTCTACACCAATAATATAATAAAAATTAAAGCCTGAAGCTAATAACAATAATAGATATTAATTCATAATAAACATACAACAACAATAACAAAAGATATTAAAGTCATTACTAACATATTAATTTTATGTATAAAACGACATATTCCTACAGATAACACCCGTACGTAACAAACGAGTTTAGCTTACTGTATGCATTACATCATTTTCCTTAGTAATTATCGATTGAAATAAGATAAACATTATACTATACGGGTCCTGGAACTGATCCTATACCACTAAACAGGAAAACCAGACTAAATATATCATAATTAATGCTATATCCACCCGAACCATTTACTAGCAACACCGGGGAAAACCTGGCGCGTAAGTCTGCTCACGATTCAGAGAATACCAACATCATTGGTAATAAAAATATAAAAATGTTAATAAACACAACCTTCTATAACAAATTAAGAATTGTTTAACAATGAATTTACACTATAATAATTTTTAAGAAAAAAATATTGAATCCGCTTACAGTTTAAAGAACAACGAAATACTTTTAGTTAAACCAATTTTACCTATCATCCTCATGTAGATCTCTTCCTTATAAAAATAAAAGTATTACGCACGTAAGTCATAACGATTTAACACCTTTCTCTTTATAGTCGGTTAAAAGATTATCAAAAAATGGTAAAGTGAGTTCCTCCAGAAGACTGTCTTGGCATGATGACTGAATTACCAGTGTAATTACCTAAAATGTGACCTTAGAACCAAGTCAAAGACCGTAGTCTTATTAGGCGGTTAGAAAAAGCGCCGTGGAAGCAATTGACCACTGGACCTTACCAACCACAAACACGATACGAAACATATTTCTTTTTTGTCTGTAATAAAAATTACCGGTAATAAAATCTCGGCAAGTGCGATTTGTTATTGAAGCGATGCCAAAGGATACCTATTATTGGATGTATATTAATAAATAAATTATATCCAGGCATAAATAATCCTCTACGTTCTGGGGCCGCATACGTTCTAAGACAGTTTCATTGCCAAGGACAACGGCGTCGACGGGCTTGGGAATTTCCCAAAACCCAACTAGGGTTTTATTTACTAATAAACCTTATCGTTGTCATCATCAATTGATAAACGTCCACTGCTGGAGGAAGGCTTCCCACGAATTTTACCCAGACTGACCTACCTGCAAATATCTTATAGTACACATTTTGTGACGGGGGCTTTATGTTTTGTGGCAACTACTGTTCCTGTCGTTTATTTTCGTTGGTAAACAAATAAAAAAAATAATGTTTAAGTTAAATTAATTGTTTCAAGTATTTTCAACATATTGCTCTTCTTTCGATACAAATTAATTCAATGTAATATAAAACATTAATATTGGTAACATTTATATTATATTTCTTTGTGTTTTTGTATCAAAGAAAGTATTAAAATAATTCAAAAATATTCAAATTTTTACTATGCTGTAATTAAAGAAAAATTAGTAACGTCATTCCCAACATATTACATAAACACATAAAAAAAATATTTGAATTTAAAATTTACTAAACTCGCAATACT
This sequence comes from Pachliopta kotzebuea, assembly GCA_018246255.1. Taxonomy (NCBI): domain Eukaryota; kingdom Metazoa; phylum Arthropoda; class Insecta; order Lepidoptera; family Papilionidae; genus Pachliopta; species Pachliopta kotzebuea. Next base: position 8,025 of record DWLS01001153.1, on the reverse strand, counting down.
AGCATAAGGAAAGTGCAAAGAAACCGGATATAAACTAAAGAAAATGCATAACAATTGTTATTTTATGAGTGAAATTACAATAAGCGGAGTTTACGTAACTAAATTTCTTTTTAATGATAAAATGTAAAATATATAGAAAGTTATGAGACAGTATGTCATTACTATTGATTAGTTAAAGTCAGAATCTAGTTGAAAACAATATAGTTCATTAAAAACAGTTACGAGTTGGCGAGATTAAGTATGAAAGCGTTCCGAAAGTGAACGACTGTCGAGATCGTGTCAGCTCGACATGGTTAACGGTAAACCCTGAGGAATGCAGCCAGCAGGTGAGTCCACCATCATTTCGAGAACCGCTCTATGTAAAACACTCTGCAATGCAACTTGCTCTATCAGAATTGATTTTATTTAGCGAACATTTCGATGAAACTGTACAAATTGTTTTCAATATAATCGATGTATCTTTATAGGCGACTAAAACTTAATGTAAGAAAAGGTAGGAATGTAGCTTTACCTTTAATATTCACTAAACGTCTTTACTGGTGTGTGATACACAATAATAAACAATCCTTTTGATATTTTCACTGTTGGTAAGTCTCTTGCGGGAAACCGTCTAGGTACGTACCATTGCAGCTCCAATTGCAGTCGACAAACAGTACTATGATAACATTACTTTGTTCCGGTTTGAATGGTGTTGTAAGCTAGTAAAATTACTGGGGTAACGAGACATCTTATGTCGCAAGGAGACTAGCACAATGTGCCGTAGTTTGTATTACAAATAGACGTCTATGAGTTGGTAACAAGAATTATCAACTTGAGCGTACTTGTCATTCCGATCACACAGATTATAAATATCAATTAACGCGTTCACCTCCAATTTGTTTTATGCGTTTTTCTATAATCGTAAAAATTAAATATTAGAAATAACCCAACAAATAACGGGTATGTAACTAAACAACATTTTACTAACGCAACAATTTAAAAAAAAAATTGGGACACGAACGCTCGTAAAAACGCACATTAATAATGCAAAGGTGCATTTCACAAATACAACTTCGGCCGACATATACAATATATATTTGGTTGTTGCATTAATAAACAAAAAATTCTTGTACATATTTGAAATATACTACGAGAAGAAGTATAATAATTTTTTTTAAGTCAAATGAAAGTATTAAAATTTTACATAATTAGTTTATTATATTTAGTCTCAACACAAAGTCCAAGCAAAATTCAGCTTAGTATGTAAAAATAAAAAAATTAATGGCGACTTATTTATTCTACTCTAAAGTAGTCCAAAAAGTATGAAATTTAAAAGAACCGTAAATTTCAATTAATATGCAGTAATAAAAATAATACATAAGATAAGAAACCTTCAATATATGTACGGGATTAACAATCAACTTTCTATTTCATAATTAAAACAAGTTAGGTCTATGTAAGGTAATAATGTATACTTGCTATATAAAATAAATTAATTTTGTTTAAGCATCGTAAACTTCAAAATTATGTAAATGCATTATTTATTAATATCTAAGATCTTTACTATTATTTTATATCCAAAAACTTTTGACGTAGAGATATTTAATGGCAAGTGATACCAAAATTTTATTACTTAATTTTTAAGTACAACAAATATTGATTTTAATCGACTTATTTATTTAAATAAAAACTATATATAAAAACTTATACGCAACAAAAAACTACTGAAGGTAAGAAACATGTAAACAACTTTATATTTAACCACGTCTCTGCTTTAGTTGAATATTTTAGTGATGTTTTTTCATGAAATTTATTATAAAAAACTTCGGTACTGAGAATTATAAGTATAGGTAGATACAGTATCAAATGCACATATTTTCAAGTAGACTCATTAATAACAAACCTTTTCGTATCAGATTATAAGTCCGCACAGATAACAATGAAACAATAAAAATTAATGAAGCTATATATATTAGTTAACATGGTAATAGACCATTTGCACTCGCAACGCCCATAAACTAACCCACTTGTAATCAATCAAAATCTAATCCATCATCGTTGCGTGTTCGCCGCAATTTTACATTAAACTTACAACGCGACAACAAAATTCAAAAAATTATCGACTGTTACGTTACGTACTTATTTTTAAAAAGTTTCTATATTGCTACATTATTTTCCTACTATAAATACTTAACCTTTTTAATAATCAGTACGTGTATTGTCACAGATAAAAACAAATAATGTAATATGTTATTAGAAGAGGTTATTGGTGATTATAGTATTATGAATAATACATAATTTTCTAATGTTTTTTTAAAGACTTTTACGCAAGGTGGCACATGTTAGTCATATCACACATTATTACTATCCACAACGTAAATTAATTATTACTTAAGAATTAATTTCGCCTTAAATCTGAAAAAACTCTTCGCAACTTCACCCCATAGAAATGCGAGTATCCTATTAGATAGAGAAACTGAATTTATTCAAATTTACTTACGACTTAAGTACATTTTTGATAGGCTCAGTTCTGGCACTCAATAATAGTATTTGAAATCTTTTTTATATAGAGTAAAAGAAATAAACAAACATTATGTTTAGAAAAGTTTAAAGGAACTAGTCATCTAAACCATATCTTCGTGTATTAATAAATGTAGTTTCATTATATCCGCAAACAAGTTCACTTTATTATATTAAAAACTACACGCGGTGCCAGATCGCTTAAGGGCTTTAAGTTATCGATGCTACTTAATAAAGTGGTAGATCGTGTTCTCTTAGTACACGATTTACCACTACATACGAAGATGACGTCACGTTACGGGACTTCCAAGTGCGGACAAACAAACGGACACCCGCGTTCACAGCGCACATACAATTAAAGTTAAAATTTAACATCAATTCAAAACTGTTTTATAAACTTATTTCTAATTAAGTTCTTAAAAAAAACTTGATAACGAATTTGAAAGAAATCTCATATATAAAGCCAGATCGTAAAGATTGTTCCTGATGCATCGATACGATGATCTGAATAATGACAGAAAGAAGATTTAGTAAATTGAGCATTTAGCAGAAATATCAAATCCATGCTGTCCTAATTCGAGGTGTGAGAGTCATAAATGTTTGGTTTTAATTTTTTATTGTACTCATACACATATAAATAGAAACAATTTAACAAAAGTCAAAATCCAAAGGGATGTAACAAAGGTTGGCTTAACCTAGAAAAGAGTTTTCCTCCAGTTTACTCTGACAAATGATAAACTATTACAATTACCTGTAAGAAAGGAAAGAGTATATATAAATAAATAAATTAATATGTATATAGTTGTAAACACAAAATATGCAATTAGAGATGAAGTGATTAGAGTTGAATTAGTTCCTTGCCTTCTTCTTAAAGATAACTATCATAAAGAAGAGAAAATTTACTATTTTCTTTTTGTGCGACGAGACAAGGAAAGCGTTAACCTGATGGTAAGTGAAACGTTTGCCTATAACTATAAAGCTCTGGATAAGATGGTACATAGCAGTACATTACGCTCATTGTTTTGAGACAAGGTGTTAGGTTTCGTTACCCCAGTAATATTACTAGCATACAGCACTGTTCAAACCGGAACACAGTAATGTTTGCATATTACTATTTGCCGGCAGAAATAGGAGCTGCGGTGGTAGCTGCTTAGACGAACTCTGGTAATGGAGAGCTACCACCAGTAAACACTAGTACATTAAAGATCAAAATTTCATTACTTGTATATAATATAATTCTTAAAATCCTGTTATATAAGTCCTTATTTGTCGTTTTTGTGGTGACATAATTTTGAGACTTTAAGCAAGTACTAAAGAGGTTCAACTTTTGAAACAACAATGTTGTAAATGTCACAGGGGCTCCTAACTAAATGCGCTCGCAACAAAAATCCTGTTATGATAATAAGTCGAAGACCGGTGTTGGGTTAGAAACGCGAAATCTTATCGGAATGCTTGCTATTAATGTAAAACTAATAAATTTTTAATAAAATTTACATAACGCTAAAAAGTTTTCATTATGCTGCCAACTTATTCGCGATCGGAAAGAAATCAATTGATTAGGAAGAATAATTAATATTCTGTCTCTTCTTAAAATTAAAATTAAGCTTTCCAAAAGTAATTTTTCCAAATATCAAAGAAATTGAAAAAATTTTAGTAATTGTACGTTTCTTTATAATTTATTATTTTTAAATCTGATACCTTAATTCCACATTAAAAATATCATTGAACCAGTTAAATTTTATGGGAGAGTTGCCATACTTTATTTCGTTTATATCACCGTTACGTTTCTAATCAGCACTTTAATATAGTAAATATGTTTACTCTCGTTATGAATATGTTTAATATAAACCTGCGATAACTCACTAGGACAGGATCGATCTCGTTTGAGTTTGAGCTTCCGGTTACACCAACCCACATTTTGGATTACGTGGTGTAATCTCAGAAGGAATATTTCTTCTTTTATATGACGAGTCCACGAGAGGAAAAAAATATTCGATGGTAAGTGATACACTTACCCACAATAACACGGCGTTGATTAAGATGGTATATACAGCGCCACATTACGCTCGTCACATTGAGAAGTAAGATAATTACAAATTCATACAACTCCCTTCAAACTAGAATACAGTAATGTTTGTATAGTACTGTTTGTAGACTGCAATAGGAGCTGCGGCAGTATCCACCTATACCATCATATAGTAGATAATATAAAGGTTGTTTATTATTATTTATTACTATTTACTAAATGCATTTTTTCCTATACGCATGTAAGATATTCTTTAAGTATTTATAGCTAACATACTAGTAATAATTTTGTTGTTTAGTTTCATTAATTGTATACAATTTTTTCCTGTACCTATTTATTACATAGTACATCTAATAAAATTGTCTACGTATAATTGTTAATCTTGGCATACTATGTATATAATCCTGTAATCATTAAAGCATAGTCAATACTTTTGATATTCATCATCATCATCTCAGCCTATTTTAATACTTTTGATATTACTAGTAATTAATTTTTTTTCTCTTCTTCAGTCTCCAATGACGGAAAAAATGCCTTTATAACTTGAAAAATTATATAAACATATAAAATATTACTAAAGAGTCTATAAAAATATTATAGACGATTCTTAGTATATTTTTAAAACATTATCTCGTACTTACATTCATAAGACACTTTATATTGACTTACTTTCTATCGACGGAAGTTCTTTAACGTACATCAACTTCAACAAGTTTGTCCTCTCAACTAAAGTATGTTTCAATAGTTTGACTTGTGACTTTTATTTAATATTTTATTTCATAGAAAATTTTATTAAATATATTAAATTTTCAATGACGGTAACATGAAGCTGTGTAAATGCAAATAAATGCAATAAACACTAGATTACAGAATAAATTTATTTTGATATTATCCACGTGAAAGTAGCATTATGCGAGCGTAAAGTGCAAAAAATATAGGATTTAATTAAAATAAAAAACTTAATAATAAAGTTAAGTTCATTCACCAAAACGGATTTGTATAGATACGGCGCGTTGATCAAATAAATTCTTCCGCATTATTTTACAACATGCTATAAAACGCTATAAATGTTATTATTTCCCATTGCGATAACTGTTACACTAAGCACAAACAAATATTTATTATTTTTATTAATTTAAAATATATCTGTCTCTTTCTTGATATAGCCTTATTCATATATCTATCATGTAACTGTAGCGAATGTAAATAAGACTTATATTTATTAATAAACTAAGTTATAACCAAAGTCAGAATTTTCAAACAAAATAAAACTTAATGAATGTTCCAAATTTTCATATAGTTTTTTCACAATTCTTTAATGAACTTAGCGTTGCTTCAAACACACAAGTAGCTGGTTATAATTATGATGTTATAGCGGTAACGGGTTTTAATCGGATACCGGTTCCTATGGCCAGTCAAAAAGCGTGGCAATTTCATATAAACGTGTGACTGAGAGTAACATACATCCCAAGCTCTCCCACGGCGGTCCACCCACCAGCAAGGGAGACGTTATCGCCGGCTTTAATGCTGAGAACTTTAGATAAAAAAGTTCAAAATCTATTCGTTCATATTCACATAACAATGAGGTTAATTAAACAAAAATTTCTTAATATATTAATAGATACGCTAAAAGTATACTAAATTCATTATTCATACAAACATTATTAGTGTTTAGATTAAAACGTATGTACCAATGACTAGATGACATATTCACTGGTGATAGGTCTCCGTTGCTGAAGACCGTACAAGATATTACCATAGCTCCTATTACAGCCGACAAACAGTACTGTGCAATCATTACTGTATTCCAGTTTGAAAGGTGCGGTAAGCTAGTAAAATTATTGGAGTAACAATACCTTACGTCTCAAGGCGACGAGTTATGTATTGTGAAAAGTTTTAAATGCTTCCTACCCTCATTATTACAACCACAACACGCATACACCAAAATACCACATTGTTTCCATGCTTGCAAAGTTGGTCATTGTTATTTTTGTTTATCACCACTTTGTTTTGGTTTTATGTTTCACTTTACCAAGTGAACGCTCTGCCCGTCTTATCAATAGATACTGCACGTCATGGGGGTTTGTAGTAAACATAACTCATTTTTAATCTAGCTAGATAAAACGTATCGAATTGATTTTTATTGTGGTGATGATTGTAAGTTAGTTATTTAAAAAGTAAATGTCATATTTTTAACTGATGCTGTAACACAATGTCCGAATTCTGTAGTTGTAAATGCGATTGACTTTCGCGGTATACAACCAGACAACTAAGTTAGTCACCAATGAGCTAATGAACTACTAGCTTTTGTGAACAAAGGCGAACTTAACTATTTAGTGAAGAAAAGCCTTTAAGTACCAACAGATAAAACATCAAAACGGTTGTATATTATAATCCATATTCTAAATTCTTTACTGGAAATGAAGACAACCAGTGAACTAATTTTTTATTAGACGACACGAGCAAGGCGTTCACCTGATGGTAAGCGATGTACTTGCCCATAAAAACATTGAGCTGGTTAAGATGATATATACCACATTCATTGTGGCATATGGAGTCTGATTACTTTAGTAATTTTACGGGCGTACTATTTTACGACGGTACTATTTTTTATTTACGGCGTCTGCAAAAGAAGCTGCGGCGATACCTTCCTCTACGGTCTGCAGCAACAGTGATCTGCTGCTACTATTGACATTTAAAGTTGACGTCACAAGAGAACGGATCGGCGACCACCGTTTTGGGTTGTGTCGCAAGCGGCTCCAGTCCGTTACGTAGCCCAGGTCCAGTTCCACGGCAGACCGGCCGGCGCGGTTAATGCGGTCGTTGAGTTATATCACGGCATTACAAGCTAACTGCTCACTGCTGTCCAAACTCCGAAGATAAAGTAGCCACTTCCGTTTAATTTCACTACAAATTACTAAACAACGCACTTAGTTTAATCATAAACAAATTGAAACATTTTATACAATGAAATTATAGAAAATTATTTCATACATTAACCTTTTCTCTTATTAGCTATATATAATATTGGGACAGCTTTTAGTCTCCATTACTTGATTGAAACATAGGACTGATACGCTAACTTAAATACTCCGTAACGCTTGTAACTTAAACCTGAAGAGATACATAAAGACTAGGGATAAAATGAAGTACAGAATAAGGAGTTGAGGAATGCGAAACTAATATCTATAGCTGTACCGGTTAAGGAGATATGGAAAGTCATAGTTAAAATTGAAGAAGAGGAAGATAAAGCAAAAGAAAATTTGGTAAAATTCGAAGTTAAGATCTTTGTGTCCAAATCATCAAAATTAGCCTATGGGCAATTCCGGAACATTCTAATCTTATAAGACTATAAAGACCCGGATACTACTAATATTATTTTAAAAGTAATGAATTGGTGCTTACAACCTAAAAGAACATTTACTGTGAGAAAAGTCAGTAAATAAATAAAGTACACATACATTGTAAATAAGTACATACATTCATGATAATGATAGCTG
>DWLS01001152.1:0-23463 GCA_018246255.1 Pachliopta kotzebuea | reverse complement strand
GTGTTAAGTGACGGTATTAACTAATACAGCGAAAAATATAGAAGCAACTTTTGAGGACATTTGAAAGCAAAATGTAGTTAAAAGTATTGGTATTCATTGTCGTAAGTAACAAATCTGATTTGTATTTAATTTGCTAAAAATAATTTTGATTAATTTATTTTCACCTTATGACATCATATGTTTTTGTTATTATTACTTGTTTATTGTTTTTGATATTATTACTACTATCAGAATTTCATTCGGTTGTTAAAAAGGTGCTTTGTAGCTTTAAACTGATAATAATTTTGAACCAAAGTAGAATTGTCATCTCAATTTATTTGTGGAGTATCCTTGACATTTCTATTGTTATGAATTTATAAACAAATGATCATTGTACGCTATTCAGATATCAGAATTAAAAATTCTTTATTACAAAAGCGGAATGTTTTAGATATCATTGCTCTTAGTAGTTTGGAATTTCTTTATTAAATAAGTGTAGATAGAGAATAAAGGAAAATTCCAGTGTTTTTCTCTCTCGTGAAATCAAATATTAATTAAAAGATTTTCTGATATAGTGTTTGCTTTAATTTGTGTTATAAATTAATTTGGGATATTTTATTTTTAAGAAAATATAATATAATTTAAGTTGGTACAAATGGAAACGCATATTAGAGAGATTTTGAAAGTCTGTTTTCTGTTGGGGAATAGTCTTTTTCTGTAGCTTATTCTTAAGTAAAATATTGTTGATATTATATTCTGTAAAATAAAAATCCGTATTAAGTTAGCATAAACTTTACAAGCAAAAAAACTTGGACATGCCATTTCTGTTCTACTATCTTTTGTCTTATTTCGGAGGGAAAACGTGCGGAAAGATAACCTGCGTTCGGGGGCGGCAAGTGTTTTGTGAAGATTTTTATATTTTCAAAATACCTTGCTAATCTTTATTGTTTGCAAAGGTCGTGGGATCTTGAAACATAACCGTGGTCTCTTTGAGCAGAAAACCTCTTCCAGCTTTATTCTTCCTCAGAGCTATTGTAAGGCGATAAGGACCACCATATTAACCACCCAAGATATACTCATGAAAACAGAGAAACCATTTACTGCTGAGCCCTAACTAGATGTTATAGCGCCTCAATGACATCATTTTCAAGCGTAATCTGTTCTGTATCGATCGTACTTAGCGTCTTCACGTTGTACCTTCTCAAAAAAAAATACATCTTCTCAAAAGGAGGCTATGGCTTTCGATGTCGAATTTCCTTTCTGCATCGCACTATGATATATGAAAAAGAGGTTCTATAAGATTCGGTTTTTGAAGATTTGAAAACCATAAAAATCTGTACCTTAAAGTTTCTCTAGGCGTAGCGTCTAGACTGAGTAGTAACAGAATTGCTCTTGCAACGCGTTTGCGGGTTTACTGCTCTTCTGAGAGCATAGTGCTTCTCGTTACCAGTGTCGTACGTAGTTATTTTTTAAATATCTTAAAATTAACGTTATATCATGTAAGACATACCTTTAGCATGGATTTAACTTGACGTAGCGATTGTTCAAACTCGATCAATGAAAGTTTGCACATCTGTCGGCAAAAACAGGTACGGTAATCTATATGATTGATTGAGATGGTAACAAAGACCAACTAGAAAATTGATTAATTGCTTAGAAGACAACAAGCTTTTAAGTTAATCCTTATTAATAAGTTTCTTATGGCCATCATAATCTACACACTTGTCGACTATGACAATATAGGAAAATGTATTGTTCTACAGCTTTGTGTTCCTGAAGCTTATCCTTTGTGAGGATGGACGAGTTCATGTAAGCTCCTTATAACTTTAATGTTGCATTTTGGAGCAAGAAATATTATATTTTAGTAATGTATGTTTTTATTGAATACTGCTTTATACATGTTTTATTTTAAATTAAACTAACGCAAAAAGGAGAATTTTAAAATGTTCGCTTAATAAAAGATTAGTAGATTGAACTATTACTGATTCACTGATTATAGGGAGAGGAACTTCAAAGGTGAAAATATATGTTTTTAGTCTCATTATCTTACAACAAATACTTTATACTTAGGGTTTATTACAAAAATTTTATAATGGCGATGTCGCAAAGATTTTGTCGTTTAAATATGTGGCCATATTTGTGGTGAATTTTTTTGTTGGCGGTGCATTATTACATAAAGTTTTTAGCATTGAAATATGTTTTCGCCAAAGTATTTGCTTCAAACGTCATATTTCTATGGGCACTCGACAAAGAAAAAGTTAGGCGAAGCGAACTCTGGTTTGTTTAACAACAGGGTTGGCTGTAAACCTATTATTCACAGATGAATGTATATTTGTGTATACTACTTGATCTATTCATAACTATACAGTTTTTATTCGTATAGATACTCGTAGTTGTATATCAATTAAATATTTAACTGGTATTTCATGCTTTGAAGAAAGTTGTTCTTTAATTAAATTATTTGTTTCTAGTTTAAATGCACTCGATACCATGAATTCTGCATATAAAATTCGCCTCAATTACAACTCCGGTCTATCGCGGTAATTGTTTATAAAGGGAAAATAAAAATAGTTGTTTGCAATAAATTTTAACAATGGTTTTATCCTTGTTTTTACGTTTTATTTACTACTCTTCAGAATTTCATAAGAATACTGGTACATTTAAATACCTTGGTTATTTTATAACAGGCTTCATGACACTTCTTTGAGGACAACATAAATTTATTCAATAAAAAATCGTTTATTATGATTTCATTACTACTCTATGTTTATTTTGAAAAATATTGAAAGTATGCTGAAAATGTAGATATTTTCATTCAGAAGGAAAGTACATAATGAATATTCTTTCAATATTTTTATGATGTTTCAGTATTATATTAGCTCTGAATATTTTTTTGTTTTTTAAAATAAGTCTTTAAATTTTTTAAAAGCTTCGTGTATATTAGATATCCTATATAGGGATTGATCAACAATAAGAACTAATCACATGTAATTTTTTGTACTTTTATTATAAATTCAAAGTAGTGTGTGTGGTCACATCTTTGTTTATATTACTCACATGCACAAAATGGCGCTTATAAAACCTTTAGCGAAGTTAAGTTTCACACCCCTTGCCGCCCCTCTTATGTCACCACTGTCACTGTAAAGGATTCACCCCCGTATTGGCAGTAACGTGTTCATCGAAGCATCATTACGGGGATGCGAGTTGAAATCTAATTAAAGTTAGCTGTTAGGAGCTACATAGTTGTTCAGATATTTAGCTTGTTAAATAATTTCCGCTCGTCGTGTCTATACACAGACCGGAAATGTTTCCTTGTTAACGAAGTAAGCATTTCCTTTTATTTTACCTTGATATTTATAGCGATTGATTTCTTCGAAATCAGCAGACCGGACAGCGTGCTCAGTATTGTTTATAAGTCAGCATTCCTTGTTATATTTGTTTTATAACTAATTTCTTTTTAGATCAGCATTTAATAAAACATTCACAACAATAACCATTTATTTATTAAATGTTATTAAATCTTCGAATAAGATTTTTCACATAATCATAATGTAAGTTAAATAGTCTTAGTTTAGAGCCCGCGATGATAATTTTGATACTTACTTTTATTTATTATTAAATTGTTTTAATTATATTGAAGTCTTTAAGCAACTCATACCATGTTAAATAAAATAAACGGAGATTCGTTCTTTGTGCCTATATACATACATGTTATGCGTTTATAACAATTTTAGCGATTAATTTACGATATTTAGTTTAATCAATATGTGATTATCCGTTTTGTTTGTTTTCATAACAATATTTTCAACTGATGCATGCAAATGTTTGTTTAGATTTATCCGAATCCTGGAAGAAAAAATTTAATATTGTTTAAATGAAATAGGAATTTGTCACCAATTTCGTTACATAAACAATCATTGGTAAACATTGTTGTTCACAATGTCTGTTTAAATATTCACGCCGTGTTTAAATATTCACGACGAAATAAATGAAAGGTTTGCCTCAGAATTAACCCTAGGACATATACCGCGATAATTAAGTGGTAGTTTATAAATTTATGACTAGAAAAGATAGGTAGTTATCTTATACCATGACGTCATTGACCTTCGCTACTAAAATTAAAATTTGAAACGAAACACCTCAAGCATATATTTATTTGTTCATTTAGTCGTATCAGGTAAATGAATACATTAGTGCTTACATTACTTAGAAACTCATGGAAATGTTAATCCAGTGCAGGGTTAGTTAAAGTTGGCGCTTGTTAGCAGTTTCATGCATTATATTCAACTAGTAAAAGTTTTAAGTTATATATATAGGTCTATTTACAGTTTCGCTGGTTGTTATTTACGCTCTATGAATATAAAAGACTATATTAATTAATATGGGTAACTATCGGTCATTATTCAGCAGTACATTGCGACAAATATGTACTATAACAAATTGTAATTTTACGACTTTTTTTTTAATACTGTATAACTTTTACCTTGTTTTTGGACTCATTACATGATTAACTTTGTCTGTTAATTAAATAAAGTTTGAACGTTTTACATCTCAAAATATTATTACCTTTGATATCAAACGCATAGTATATCATTCAGCAGCTCATATGTGATTTAAAGCGTTTTATTAATAACTTGTGATAATGACTGATTTGTTAAATATTCTCAAAAGGATAATATCAAGATACGTTCATTGAAGAAAGGTATTCCAAACCCTGGATGACCTGAGCGAAACACTGTGATACTTGCTCTAATGAAGTGTAATACATTATGCGCTTAGCGGATATAGCATTGAAGGCACTGAAGTGGTATCAATGCAATGTAAGCATGTTGAGCGGAAGCTAACATTGCTCAGAACTAAACAATAATGAAAATGAAAGCATCGAATTGATGTTATAAAAGTTTAGTTTGAAATATTACCATAATATAGTATACGTTACTTGCATTTATATGTAACAGATAAGGTGTTTTCTTATTTTGAATCAATGCACCTTGTATTCGTAGAAACATTTGCGTCTGAATGGAAATAAAAGAAATCTTCAACTTATATTCTTGTTTCTGAAAACACGTAAATGTAATTTAAAATTGAATTAATACCCTCATATATTTAACCTTGTGAGGCAATTACAACCATTTAAAAATTGCTTTTTTAAAAGACTGGGATGTTGTAAAAATATGATATTAATAAAGTATAAGTAACTTATGTTATACGAGTTTTGTTTTGCTGCAGCCGATATGCCGCGTGAGGACAAGATGGAGCAGAACATAGCGGAGATGCAAATACACCTGCAATTTCTCGATTCTTTATATCGAGCACGGCAAGAGGACCTAATTGCTTTGCAAGTATGTTTTACAATTACTTTAAATAATTTTCTATTACTAAACTCTTGTAATATGTAGCTTATGAAGACTTAATAAACATCAGAGAAAATTTAAAAATTTCTCCAAGGTGACTTTGAGGTGATTTATCTAATTTTCAATGGGAAAATAAATTTTTATTTTCGTATTGACACAGGATATGGTTTTCTTCGATGTATAAATATAAAATGTATGTTATTTCTTTGCGTTTGTAAATACGTTATTTGATGTTTTTCGGTTGCACATTCGTTTATACAGCGTGATTTTGTTTTTGTATTATTTAACTTATTTCAGTTTTACCAATGATTAGATAAAAGAAGTAATTTCATTGTCTTTAGAATAAGGTTCTGGCAGGCCGCGGAAATAATACACCACACCAGCTGATCGCTTCGGACCACGCGTCTGCGGCACCGTCTATATCGCCTGAAGTGATGGTAGCTCTCAAAAATTTTACTGGTAAGATATTTTATTGTAATTATTTTTCATAATGTATAATAAATATGTGTAATAAATATGAAAGTCAAAATTTGTCAAATTGAAAACCGGGAGCTAATAAATTGTTAACGGTTTTTTTTTATTGATATATGAAAAATCGGAGTTCATTTTTGATGCGTTGTTATTTGATATCGTTCGTGTATGGCGTGTAACCTTAACATTAAACTTGTGTTAATTTTTAAACGTTTAATGTTTTAATTGTTATTTATATATATATGTGTTTAAATACGTGCATATATATACAGTATTTATTAAAAAAAACTTGGATAAGTTGGCGGTTATCCTTTGCTCAGCATAGATTTTGTTGTGAAAACAATGAGGTTCTCAGTAATAAAAATAAAAAATCTCTTTGAAAAGTTGCAATATAGTAACCTTTATAAAGTAACCGTGCGTTTGCTTACCTTAAACGTTAATCCGAATCCAGAATTAATCTGTATGGAAAAATAAACTCTGCAAACAGAAAAATTAATTTGAATAAGGTGCTTTTACAACGAGCGAAATGATTAAGTATGTTGTATGATCTCGGCTCCACAGTTTTGTTTAACTATAATCAATACATGGTCCTCACTGTGGTCCTTATTATGGTTAAAATGTAATCCTGCTGAAAGGAACTTACACTTGTTTCTAACAAGCAAGCAGGCGCGTACGTCAATAACAAGATCCCAAGCCGTGTTCATTCGTTAAATGCTAATTAGCAGTTGCAGTTTGCTGTTTAAGCATAGTTTCTTAGCGTAAATAGGTATAACGTGCTATAAGCTTACGTGAAATGTTCGTTTTATAACTTCTCTGCGATAGCTACATTTACCTTGGTAAATATAAAATTTGTACCTTGCTTGTTATAGCTATGCGAAAGTTTTTTGTATGCGGCGATAATTTTGCGATGTGTTATAATAGTAAACTTTTTAATATTTTTATTATATTTTCTATTTATATTATAAGCTTATGCTTAGTCGTACTTGTTGTTTTCCAAATTTATGATAGGAACGGTTCATTTGTAGTGCACCAACGAAATGGTCCCCAGTTGAACTCCTATCGTTTTTTATTCGTAATCCCGCATACCCTTGTTGAGAGTGATTCGATACGTTATTCATTGTTTAAACATTGAAAACAGAAAATTGATTGTAAAGCTGTTAATTTCTATCGGATCTATGTGGTTCTGTTTATCCTTTTTTTGTTGAACAGTGTTATAACTCGCACATGGAGGATACGAGATTTTTTTTTAATAAAACCCCACCCATAGGAGTTGGAAAACATTTATTTTTCATTCAAACATATCTGTTTCTACTTCGTGTTTGCTTCTGTTGTGGTGATTTACAATTGGTTCGTTTAAATATATAGTGAACGGCGAATATTGCACACATAGCATTTAAATTTTTCGACAGGAACGAAAACTGCACTGGGTATCCAGCCTAAGAACCTGCAACTGCTCCGTACACCGTTTGTGTTTCAACTACTGCCACATCTGATGAATAATGCCAATAGCCTGCGTCCTTCTTACCACATGAAATCTGGCCGTGCGTTTGTAGACGTTGTGATCGGTATACCGACTGTTAGAAGAGATAAGGAAAGCTATCTGTTGATTACTCTTATGGTAAGTTGCCAAACTTCTGTTTTATATTTAATCTACAACATGTTTATGTTGAAGTTATTTAATTTTACAATTTTACATGAATCTCTATTTCTGTAGATTTTTTTATCTAAATATTGAAAATATTCAATAACATATGTTTGCCTTTATGTTTGTGTCAACTGTCTACACTGTATTGTGTTTTGAAGTCGATATGCTCGTATGCTGTTAGAAGCTATGTCTATCAATATTCAATTAATATTACTATGCAGCACTTGATCAACGGTTTGAAGGACGATGACGTTAACTCGACTCTCATTGTCGTGTTCGTGGGCGAGACGGATTTGGAGTACGTTTTGAATTTGGCCAGGCAAATTGAGACCTCGTGAGTATGAATTTAGTAACTATATTGTCTTAGCACTACAACGGATGACTATAACACAGAGGATTTATATGTGTCGGTGGTGGCTACGGCGCAGCTTCATATTGAACCCGTTGCATTGTTTAACTGACATCCAATTTATTCAGCAATATCAATTAAAATTTCGTTACCTTCGTAAAGTAAAGATGTTTCTTATGGATACTACTGAATCTATTAATTTCAATCGTGGTCAATCATCATCCGGATTAAAACATTCCTGAATATATAGGTGCTATTATTATCGAATTGCAAACATTGATAGTGAATATTTAAGTATTTTACGGTACTAAAGGTTTAAATACTAATAAAGCGTACAAAAACCTCTTTATTTTTCAAAAGGATTAAAGTTATGTCTGCTTGTGTATCCAGCAATATACTATTTATATTACGTTTCATGTTTTGTTTATTTATTTTTTATTTAAAGATAAAAGTCATTTAATAAGCACATGTACATGTGTAAATGTCCGTAGTGTTATACTCTATGGATTTAAAAAGAAAAAGTTTTTATCTCAATTACGAAACAGCTTTAAGGGTAATATTAATAAATAATGAAACGTACGTAATAATTACACGAAAAATAATGCAACTATGCACCAATTATGAAACACAAAGTAACACAGTTCCTGCTTTAGTCTAACAAACTGTATATAATGCGGTAACTTGTGCATTTATTAAGACTATTTAATAAAAAAGAGATATATTGGTAGATATGTGGTACTGCGAGTTTTTCGTTTAACTGCTTTGTGATTCCACATCAATGAACAACTCGAGATTTCTTTCCTATCTGTTTTCCTCTTTAGCGGGACGCTTACAGACGGATTTAGATTTTCCTAATAATTTAATACGCTCGTCGCTCCACATGTAAAAGTTTTAGATTATTGGAGTTACTGTACATTTACTCACATCTATTTATAGCAGAGCTAATGTTATATCTTTCCTTTTTTTTGCAAAGATAACGTACTATAAATATCATGGCTAGATACCTTATCATCATCATCATCATCATCTCAGCCTATTGCAGTCCACTGCTGAACGTAGGCCTCTCCAATAGATTTAAAAATAAACAATGAATAAATAATGAATATTACTTTATTAAGGACGCCATGATATTCTCTTATGAGTTGTAAGATAATGTTTTATCTATTCTGTTTTCGTTGAATTACTAATTTCTTATTTATAATTAGTAAATGTCACTAATTGTTTTATATAGGACAACGAAGTTCCAAAGTAACCACTTATTTTAACATTTTTGGTGAAGCTATCTTTCTTAACCTTCTCCAGTTTATGTCCTTGTATCTTTAAATAGTGATTTTATGCACAAAATTTATCTTTAGTAGCTATTATACCATTAAACTTGCCTGTTTAATAGTATAATAACCTTTTAAAAGCTTTAAGAGCGCGGCCGTCAAAACAGATAAGCTTTATTTTCGTCATATTTCAATATAACAAACAAGGTTCATTTCGGTTCTGATTTGTAACAATATAAGCTTTTGTCGGGATGCAGTCGAACATCCGACATCTGCCTTTCACGTAAATTAACTTTTGATCCGCAATAAATTCAGCACTCCAATTGTAGTAATGATTCGCTAATTGATTGACTTGATTCCGCTGTCCCTTCCACTCTGCAAACTACCCACTGATGACTATTAAGCTAATTAAAAGCATGTTTGCCTTTTAAAAAATCCTCATGTTTTGCATTTGAATTCGATAGTAATTTATTATCGTTCTTTCACATAACTTTATTTTTCACGTACTATACAAGTTTTTGGTATTTTGCAATGATAAAATATTAAAATTATCTATTACTTATATTATCTTTGATTTCAGGTTTCCAAAACAAGTTGAGAGTGGACTCATCGAAGTTTTGTCTCCATCACAGTCTTACTATCCTGATTTTAATACAATAGAGAAATCCTTGGGCGATTCTATGAAACGTGTCAAGTGGCGTACGAAACAGAACTTAGATGCTATTTATCTGATGTCCTACGCTCAAACCAAAGGCACCTTCTACCTGATGTTGGAGGACGATGTGATTGCCAAAAATAATTATATGCAGGTGAGCTGGCGTTTTTATAGTATTTTGATTATCACATAACACTAATAGTATTAATTGCTGTGCATCAAAACAAGCGTTCATGCGTTCAAGCGTTCTTGTCTACTTACACTATAATTATATAAGCTTAGCGATGTATAAGTTATTTTGATTGTTGTATATTTCGTTTACTTGTTTGCTCAGCATATATATTTGTTATGCACCAAATGCAATGCCTGCGCTTTTGTCTGTGATGTAATGGATCCATTGTCGTTTTGACACTGATCCATCATTCCAAAACCATAACGCTGGAGAGGTTTTTGAACGCGGTTAAAATTAATGATAGATCTTTATTAAAAGTGCATCGGAAATTGAAAAATAGAAATGAAGGGGCGAGATTATTGATGAGTGTTAATATGTAACTCCAAAAATGATAGGTAACTTTGGATATACAGAGAATAGTTTTCAAAATTGTTATTAATTGAACCTAGATCTTCCATTCCACTAGTTCTTCGAGCATACATGTATCAAGAAACCTCCTTTAGGTGTGATATGATATTGAACGGATCAGAGAAGCCGAAATGTTTATTTTTCTTTTGATAATCATTTAAGAACCAATGTGATGATTCATATGGTAATATGTTTTTCTGAAACTACGCGACTATCCGTAGAAAGTACCCTTTAAAATGTTTTAATACCGGTACAAATCAGATCATAATAAAGGTCTTTAGCCACATTAAATATAAAAAATTAAGATTTATTCTAATTGATTGATACGTGCTCTGTATCGGACGTGGAACAAGAATTTAATTATAATTCAATTTTAAACTGTATCCTTCTAAATTGAATCTGCTCACTACGTCGGAGCCGATGATTTCGAAATACGACATAGTAATTTTGTAAACACGCGAAGCGCTACCTTTAAATTTTATTTACAACCTCGTTAAATGGAACTTCAGACGCTTTGGAGATTTTCACTCGAGTTGTGCGGTGGTAATGAACTCGCAGATACTTATTTGCTTTGATATAGAAGTTACATGTACAACATTGCGGTGTTCTGATTTTCAACATATGAGATCACCATTTATGGTTCTTTATGTATAAAACAATTTTCACATATTTTTTAATTTTCCTTTACTTATTTATACAACGTAATACCTATTTAAATTTTACATATAAAATAAACAGTTTTTAGCCAGCGAAAACTTTTGAAATCTCTATTAAATTATCAGTTAAATATTAATTTAATGAATCTATATACTGTTGGTGTCTTCCTTTGCGAGTGGCCTTGTATGTTAGTTTGCTCCGTGATGTGCAAACATTACAGTGTTTGCTGTGTTGATTGAAGTGGACGATGGCAAGAGCGCTACTAATATTACTGAACGAACGGACTTAAAATTTTGTACCGCAAAGGTGCGAACACAATATGACCCTGTAGAAGTGAATCGTGGGAAAAAATAAATTTGCTCATCTTCTCATATTTATATAGGATAAAAAGGATTGATCCTATATATTCTTATGGACTTTACACAAAAACTTTTTTATACTTAAATTTTTTGTCGGTTTTATTCATTTTATTATCATACTAGCTGATTAATCGACGATAACTGAAATTAACTTGTGTTTAACCATGACATTATAGCTAAGTTCTGGTATTGACATGTTAATTATACATAAGTATTATGCATAATTATACATAGTCCTGCACAAGACTTTTATCGTTACAATTACGATTTACTTGGCGTTATGATTTTAATTACCAAATATTATTTAATATAATAGACATACTTAATTAAACCGAACTATTTACAATTCGATGTTTTTAATAGCTTTTTAAATACGTGTTTCTTTTCGAGTACTTAATAGGTAAACAATAACAAATATAATTAAATAATACGTAATAATTCCTAAAATGAATGGTTCATTTCATTTATTTTTATTTCCAGGAGATTAAGAAGTTCACCGCCATAACAACCGTGTCCACTCCGAACTGGTTCTTCATCGAGTACTGTCATCTTGGTGGCATAGGCAAGCTGTTCCGCTCGTCAGACTTGATCCATTTCATCACTTACGTACAATTATTCTACAAAAACATGCCCATTGACTGGCTGCTGGAGAGCTACCTTGCCGATCGCGTCTGCACAATCGATAAGACTTCGGTAAATTTACCTCGAATTACTTATATGTAATTAGTATGTAACATTGGTAATTTTTTATGACAGATTTAGGCGAGGCAAAGTAAACAAGGTTTTTACTTCGGTGTTTAATTACGTCATCCTTAAATTTAAAGATTTTTTTTCTGAATTCTCATATTGTTTAGAGGTTATTGCGTCTTACAAATAATCTTCACCTTTCTCTACTCATGGCTACAGAGGGATGGATTTAAAGTATTCTGAAGCAAAATTTTCGCCGCTGAAGTACATATTGATGCAGTTGATCATCAATAAAGTGTCATATTCGTGTTTTAAATGCCTAGTTAAATGCATTTTATCGCCGCTCATGTTTTGGTTAAATAAAAATTTAACACAGTTACAGCAATTACTATGTACGATATGAATACTGCCTTCATAAATCCGATAAATAATAAATATAAAAATTTAATTTGTTGGCAAATACGCAGTAGAGAACTGCTGCACATAAAAACATCTACCACAAGCTTGGAAAAATTGATATGTAGCTTATTATTAATGGAGACAAGTGATAAATATTATAATTATCTTCTTCTTTCATAGAAGGCTTGCGGCAAGAGCAAGAATTTTATACGCCCGAAGTACAAAATATCCCTGTTCCAACACATCGGACTATATTCTTCGTTGAAGGGAAAGATACAGAAAGTAAAGGTATGTATTACTAATCAGTTACAAGTAATTAAATATTATTAAATTTTATAATGGGATTATTT
Source organism: Pachliopta kotzebuea (assembly GCA_018246255.1). NCBI lineage: Eukaryota > Metazoa > Arthropoda > Insecta > Lepidoptera > Papilionidae > Pachliopta > Pachliopta kotzebuea. The sequence continues at coordinate 10,710 of DWLS01001152.1, read as the reverse complement.
CGCAAAGTTATATATTGCTTAACAAATTATTAAAAGTAATTGTCGTTTTTATATTTAAAGGAAGCGCAATATGGCCCTGCACCTACTTTCTTCCCACACGACAATCCACCATTGGAATTTATGAGAACTGATATTGTAGAGCAAGGCGATCATACTTTGAAGAGAGCTTACGAGGGACAAACTTATTTCTGGGGTCTGAAGCCTAAGAAGGATGACTTAGTTGAGTTTTGGTTCGACCGACCAACGGCTATTAGAAGGTGGTTTATTAACTTCGTCTCTAAGATTAGAATCGAATGTTTATATTTTTATAAAATTATTAAAATTTGCTGGTGTTAGGATTTGTCACAGGAGACAGTATAAGCATAAACTGCTGCGGCTCATTTTTCTTCTGCTAAATAATAATGTGTAAACATTACTTTGTTCCGCTGTAGCTAGTAAATTTACTGGGGTAATGAGACTTAACACCTATCAAAGAGATGATCAAAATGTAACGCTGTGAATACCATCTTAATAGCGTTGCGATGTTATGGCCAAGAATGTAACCTATAACGATTAGACGAAGTCTTGTTCGTCTCGTCGCATTGTAGAATTAAAAACGATGAAGACCTCAATTACCGTGTGCTGTAAAATATTTCTTACATCTTCCGTTGATAATAAAAAAAAATCTATTAATATTCATTTATTTCTACATTCGTTTCCAGTTTCCTGTTTCGCAGCGCCAACGCCGATCATACGTCCGATAGGTTCTATAATACAGTGGTTGAGGTGGTACAAGCTGGCACGAACAATTACACCGTTGTGGGATCCTTCGATGAATTCGGTTTGGCTGAAGGCGAACTGAGTAAGGATGCTGGACCGTTTGCTTCTATTCGTCTGCGGGTTAAGAGCAATAGTTTCTACTGGGTTATCCTTAGCGAGGTCAGTTGTTATTTATTTTGGTAGTTGTAAATTGCTTATGAAATTTATTGATTCCTATTCCTAACTATGATTCCTGTTGTCGAAATCGATAGAAGTAATTCAGCATTAGGATAAGTATTTGCTTATTCTGTATTTTTTAGTTATTTCAATTTAATATTTGGTATGATACTATGATTTTGTATATTATCACCTATAGAATATATTAAAAACTTAGACCGTATAGAAATTAAAAAACTAATTTCGATGTAGTTTTACAATGATGAGATGATAGCGTATGGCACAGATGGGCAGATGTCAATAAATAATTTTATATTCATTAAAATTTATGTTTTTGGATACCTGCTGTATAAATAGCAAAATTAAAATAGCTGTAATAGAACATAGAAAACAGCATATTTTTTTAAACAAATAGAAAAATTACATTGTTTGTTTTTTTTGGGAGTTTGGTAATAGTAAGTTCTGAAACTGCTATGGATTTAAAAGTAATTAAAACAGACGTAAAAAGAAGGCTGCGATTTAATAATTGTATAAGATTATTTAGTTTTAAGTAATAGATTAATAAATTATTACACGAAGACAACCATTGCTGAGAATAAGCCTAAAATCATTTGTTATAAGTTTTATAATCACCTGATTATATAAAAATACCTTCGTTCATATATGAAAAAAAGGTGAAAAAAATAATATTAGTCACTATACTTAATAATTATAATATTTACAATATGTATATGGCCAATAAGTTGCAAATGTAAAACTGTTGATTGTAAAGCTCAAATACCAGTCTCCTCAGGGTAATTTAGAAATACTCGTGCACTCAAATTGTTTTTGTTTCAGATCGAGATCAAGACATATGACGGGGTTTATTCTAAATGACAATTAACGAAAACACCTTGGGAACGGTTCAAAAACCTAATGAAGCCACCGCACATTAAACGCCATCGCATGAGGATTCGGCCGTCTGGGGAATTATATTAAACTACTAAAAAGGGGAAAGCACAGTAGAAAAGGAAAGAAACCGGATCGAAACTTACGACGACTTCTGATTGCTCATAAATTTGCCGAGTAAAGCACATTTGATAAAAATAATCATGGAATTATTGTCCTTAATTATTTGTTGTATTAGTTTTTACGTTTTGCTTGTCTACCATGTCTTAGTGTACCTATACAAGTGTTTTAGAATTATAAATAGCGTCTTTTTATTGTCTTCGTGGATATTTGCTTTATCCGACATTGATACTAATCTTATTTTAACGTTCCAATACTATATGCAAGACGCTGCTAATATAATTTATGTGGTTATTTACCTATTCCTTTAAATGTCTATATTAGTCGTGTTATAAATTTAAGATGTGTCCGCTTTCGATGTTAATGGTACTATAATTATCTTAGGGTTAAAAAAAGGAAATAGAACCAAAAAATGTAGTAGTAGAAAGCTTATTTTACGCTTAAAATTTGTATGCGTGTATACTAAAAAACCTTAAAGACACTAATTGTAAGGAAGTGTCTATTGTGAGTATTGGTTGCGATATATTTCAGTAATATTCACACAATCTGTTACGGCGCAAATTTGTTGAACAGTTTTTTTTTTAATTTAATATACTATAGACTTTTTTGGCGTAACTGATAACAGGTGAAATACTTCACGGCTCACGATGGAAAATCTGTTAGAATCAAAATTGAATAATACCTGTATTTCAAAAATAAATCGTTTTAACTGTACTCCTAATTGTTAAAATAAGCGTTAAATATCAACAAAGCTATCCGACTTACATAAACAATAGTGCAACAATAGTATTATAATCTAAATTATTGTTTAGCGACATATGTAAATGTAATGTAAAGAAGTCCAATCACTTTTAAATGGCTTTATACATTTTCTTTTAGAAATTCATTTAAAAAAAAATAGAAGAATAAGTACATTACAATTTGTATACTCGTGTTCAATGCTTACACTCCAAGTGTATATCTGTTTAGCGGTTAAAAGACAAATGTTAACATAAATTTGTCGTTGCATTTCTCGTAATCTTCAAACCTAATTCCTTTTTTAACTTTTTACACGTCTAAATTCGATTAGCCCTTAAAAGATCTGTCAAAAGAGCTAAAGAAAGTTTAAACAGTTAATAATTTTATACCAGCATGTAAACCTGTTACATCCAGTAAACAGAACTAGTTGTATTATTACAACTGTGTGAATCACTAGGACCAGAAAAATGCTGGTCCCTATGTAAATTTAGATTATTTTTATTGTTATTTATTTATACCTTATTTTTTGTACGTATTTATGTTTAATTCGATATTTAATACGTTTAACTTTTTAATATTTAATCAATATTGTAGCTTTTCATGTTTAATGTAAGTAGTGTTTAGATGAATATTTATTGATGTATTAGCATTAAGGTTTTCCTTAGTTTTTCGTATTAAAATTATACTAAATTATCAGGGTACGCGAGACGTGGTCGGTCAACTAGCTTATTTTAATTTTGATTAGGTTTGAGAATGAGACGATACGAGGCAAGTAATCGCGAAGTCTACAGGGATAGTAAGAAGTTGGAAGTTACCTTTAAATATCGGGACGGATGGGAATTGAGAGTAGAAATTAAAAAATAAATGAAAAAAAAAATAAGCCAAAGTCACTAGTTAGGTATACATTGCAAATTATTACAAAAAATGTTATTTGAGAGCAGTATTAATTTATTTCCGGACGGGATAAGATTATCTAATATCAAATTAAATAGATGATTGTATATTTGTTTCATTATATATTTTTTCTTCAACGTTTACGTAATTCGTGTCGATTCATGTTATATACTATGTTATGATTACGATGTACGTTACATCACTATGTGTATGTGAAAGTAACTCCGTTGGTTGTTCAACCATGAAGTTTGACTACAGTTCGTACGGTACACTCGACGGCGATATATACATTCTCGCACGCAACTTACTTGTACGTTAAGTAAGGTTCGTATTAATAATATGAAATTATTTCTCATGCTACAAACAGCTCCTGCTTTTTCTACATTTTCAAATTTATCATATTTTTTACATATTGTTTTATTGCATTTATTATTAATAAGTATTTTGTAAATGTTTTTATTATTTATTTATTTATATTTATTTGAAACAATAATTTATTTATGTTTTAGATTAATTTAAATTTTTAAAGTGTAAACATTTTGCTGGATGCTATTTTTCAACAAGTAATATTTTAACTGTGATTGTCTTTATTCTGTTTTAAGTACGCATTAATTATTGATTATGTATAAATTTAATGAAACTATATTTCGGCAAAAAAAAAATATTCTTATTACGGTAATAATTTGTTAAAATCGTTGGTTACAGGGTTTTAACAGGACCACCTACATAATTATTTACAAAGATATATATGATTTATTTCAGTCCACTTATATTTTAACTTTTTCTAAAATTGTAGAAAGTGTTTATGAATATATAAAGGTCAAAAATTACTAATAAAATCATTTTGATTTCATATAATTTTATTCTTTTGTTAAACTCGATAAGTTGTTATCTTCATTATTATATTTAAATGCGTTATGCCCTAAAAAAATTTATAGACTTGTTCCCACAGGCATTTCATGTATATTCTTTAAGAAATTCAAGTGTTATTTATAATTTAACCAATATAGGCTTTCGAGTATTTTTAACACTAAATTAGTCACCAGGGTTATCGATCTCTACGAATTATTACCTAGTTATATTCATTGTAAAATTTATCTATGGATCTAGTCTAGGACTTGGCCATCAGATTATTAATTTTAATGACACACCAAAGATTTGCTTATAGTTATCTGAAGTACTACTAATTTAATTTCTTACTTATATAAATAAATATTGTAAAATAAGTGAAATACCTAACAGTGCTAAATATGCAAATCTACAAAACATAAGGTGAGAAATCGGAATGGTAAAGTAGTTGTCGGAAGTTTTTTCATTTTGAACTATAAAAAAAATCATAGTTTCGCCCGCGTTTAAATATGTATTATGGTGTTAATTTCCTGTATTTTTATGTTCCGATTTGATTGATGATGATTCAATGCAACTTTATCTATTAAATAATAATAATAAAAACATGTAACCAATTTGATGTGGTATTTTTGTGTAATAGCAAACGGCAAAGACGTTAACCACATAACACTTTGGTCAATATAAACCTAAATAATTGTTTAGTAATATGTGTTCGTCGAAGGCTGGTTGAGCCTAATTTATTGAAGATTCCTTTCATTGTCTTTATAAGTTCAAAAGAAGAGTTTCTGAACAATTCAATTTCAATTTGTTACATTAGGGCTGATCAAAATTTCGTCCAACGTAATTCAGGTTACCACAAAAGTAACATTGAATAAAAAATTTAGTTTTTTTCATGACACCAACTCTTTAAAGTAAGCAATTCTTCATTCTAGTACACCTGAATCTGTGTACACTATTTTCGTCACTATTATTATGGATGTAAATTAATGTTTGATTCTGTATATAATTAAGTATTAAATTTGTCGTGTTTTAATACGCGTTAGTATATTACAATTTCAAAAACTACTATAGATTGCACAAATATTATTAACTTGTCAAATCTCATTTTTATTATATATTATTCATTATATGTTATTGATACACGTCTTTGCCGTTAAAGCAATGTTCAATAAAAATTAAGTATAAATTTGTGTTTCATTGCTCCTTTTACTTTTACAAAGATTTCGGGAATATGTCTGAGGGGACTGGTACATATCCGAATTCAACAACGGGTCTTTAGGTTCAAAATTATTAACTTGTTAATTATTCTAATAATTAGACTTTTTAAATTGTTTAATAGTGATTAATAAGAGGAGATCTTAGGAAAGGTGTATATCCAGCAGTTGTCATTTATCGCGTAATAATGATTAATGTTTTTATAAAAGCAATGCAAAGATGGTTTGGTATGATAGTATTATAGGTGTATATCAATGATTACGCATGCTATTATTTTTGCGCAGTTACGTAGCGTTTCCTTAAAAAAATATACGAACTGAAGAATTTTAAATACTACTTTAAACGCCTTAGTTACTGCGAAATTTTAAGGTATGATTTATTTTGTATCATCCTATCGCCATTGTTATATCTCCATTCGAATAATGAATATTAGAGATCCCTACTGCTATGTCGGCGGTTTACTAAATTTGAGAGCGGAGGCTGACCGTTCATTTTATGAATTCGTGTCTGTTTATTTGGTTGGTGTGTTTTAAGAATACTGGTCGAAATATCGTAAACTTTCTAATGACAACTTCGCGTCTTGTGTGAGCATCAGTTGATTATTACATCACTCTATCCGAGCGGTACTTCTTGGACCTTTCACAACATTTGACCTTAAATTTTTGGTCATTAATTTTGGAACGTAATCTTTGAAGAACTATTCGAGATTGTTTTCATTCTTTACAAAATTAGTAACGTAAACCTTTAATGACTAGAAAAACATAACACATTTTTCGGTGCCCAAGAGTAGAGATGTTTTTCTGATGGTAAATAATACTCTTGCCCATAACAAGCGCTAGTTAGGTTGGTATACTCTATAACACACCGCACATTGTTTTGACTTAAAAAAATGTTAAGTCTCATTACCCTAACCTATACCTAATCCTACTAGCTACAACACCCTTTAAATAGAAACAGTAATATTTGTATTCTTGTTTAGCAGCACAAAAAGATGCTGCAGTGGTACTTACTCTGAAGGTCTCAGGTAATAAACCCTTAATACTAATAAATACAAATACACACTTCTTCTAATTAATACATAACACAAAACTTTGCTTATGTAAATAAGCAAATATGATTATTTGGTTGCGAATTTCTTAATGAGAAGCGACGTAATAGCATGCGAAATTTATGGAAAATTATTCTGCTGTTTTCTCATTCTAATAATGTTTCGAAATAGTTTCTTGGTGATAAATAAATCAATCAAATCTATTGCAGAGAATGGACCATGAACAGAAAGTTCAGCTCTGCCAACATAAACATAACCAGACTCAAGTATTTAAGTAGGATTCTGTTGATTAAAGTTTAATATATTAGAAAGTTACGACTATATACTCTGATTTGAAGAGTTATTGATGTCGTGTATTGTATGACATCTAGTTAATATGTTATGGATTTCTGTTTACTTTCAATTCGTGCCCACGAATGAAAATTAAACAAAATTAAATAACTTCAAGTGTGGTAATATTTGTGCTGATGTTTCCTGTATTGTTCTAGGAGTCCACAGATTCGTATAGCTAAAATAAATTAAATCTTGTCATATTTGTATCGTTTAATTTTCTCTTAATAATTATATTAACGTAATAATTTAATATATAATCTTTGCGTATATTTAAAACACCACATTAACCCCTGCGAAATTATAATGTAAACACTTATAAGTTAATCACCATAGATGTTTCATAAATTGATCACAAATTTATTGATAACATTCAGTCACTTCTCTGTCACAATTGTTCATGTTCGTGTAACCACTAATGCTTTGAACGGTGCAGCGGAGGGTGTAGCGCCGTCTATATGGTCCAAGGATGGTAAGGGTTCTCCTGGGACCGGCAAGAAAGAAAACTTCTGAAGCATACTCGTCGTGAATATAAAAATATTGCATTTAGCCAGGACATCACCCATGCACCTGTGTTTAGAGAGACCGAATGGGAAATAGTGGTCCGGTAATGAGACCTTGCCGTCTACCAGAAACCTCTCCGGTTGGAACGAGTACGGTTCGGGATATAACGTTTCGTCCATCAAGATGTTGGTGAAATTGCTCACCACCATTGTGTCCTAAAATTTAGATAACCGTTATCAAATAATTATATATGTTATATTGAATCTGAATGTAGAAAGAGACGGACAATAATGGCTTGGCCATTGATTATTTCTGTACACATTTCTTTAGCATTAGTATTACTTTGAATCATGGATGTGAATATAATGATATACTTAATTTCATCATTGAATAGAATCCTCACCTGCGGTATGGTATATCCTGCCAGCGTTGTATTTCTTAGGGCCCGGTGTGGTACGCCGAAGGTCCTACCCATAAAGTGACGAACACATTCGTGCACTACAGCCTCGTTATAAGGCATACTGAAAATGTATAAATTTATTAACTCAATGTTCCATCTTACCCTTAATAAATACAACAAAACAATTATCAGAGTACTAATAAAATAATAAATAAGTATATTATTCCTTTAGAAAATTTTATTCCAGATTTTACTATATACATCAATAAACAATGATATAGATATTAAATCTTTTGTTATACTACTTCAGAACTACGAGATGAATATTTAAACAGCTCGTAATGTCTTAATGTATGAATAAAACTAAAACTACCCAAGGACAGTAGTTCAATGTAATTTCGGATAAAGTTTAACATTTAACATACTTGGAGCGATCCTCTAGAGTCGGCACTCGATTTCTTCCAACTACGTTATCGATTTCCTCTTGCGCTTTCTTTTGCACCATCTGGTTCCTTACTAGATAACTGAAGCAAAAACTCATGCTTTTGCTTGTCGTTTCTGTTCCTGCCATGAACATGTCCATACACATCGCTACAAGTTGGCCTTCTGAATACGAATCGATCTCACCGTGTTCTCTCAATTTTCGCAAATACACCCCCATAAAGTCTCTGTTTTCTTCGTCCTTATATAAGTTTTCTTTATGCCTTGCAATTTCGTCCTTAAGAAATTTCCAAATTCTTTTATGCGTTCGTATAAAATCTCTGTAACCAGACATCCTTGGTGCAAGAATGCTGAGAATTGGGAAATGGCTAAAAGCCGTTCCTACCATGTCCACGGTGCGGAACAAATCAAAGAGCAGACCTTGAAGAATTTTCATTTGAGGGTCATTCGCTTGATAACGGATCCCTGCCATCATTGCCCAGAGAGTGTTCAAAATGTATGTGTTAAAAAAATTGTGCATGTAAATTCCATGTTTAGAGTCATCATTGGTTATAAGATCAAGAACATCCCTTATCATATAAGAAGCCTCAGTACAAGCAATGTCGCCCATGCCTTTCCTCCCAAATCCAAATTCTTTTAAATGTTTTATCAGAAATCTTCTTTGCTCTTTCCATAATTCTCCATCTGTTAATAAAACACCCTTTCGTTCGCCCCAAGTTCGCGTTTGATAAAAAATACCCTTTGGTCTACCATCAATATCTTCATTATATAACATCTCTTTGTTCGCTTCAAGGGAGTTAACCATCACAATTTTATCTTTTCCAATCTTTAACCCAAGAAGGGGAGCATCTTTGCAGTATGTATTACATAATTCTTTAACTGCTTTATAAAGATATCCAGTCTTTTCTCGTAATTTGTTGACTTCATTAGCATTTCCAATGATTGGAAGCCATTTAGGTCCAGGAGGAAAATTTCTAGGTTTAAAAGTACTTTTGCTTAGAAGAAAAAAGATAACGCCTATAGCTAGTATAGTTAACCACATCTGTAAGAAAGAAGGTTGGTGTTAAATAATTTTGTTTTCCATGGACAGTGACGTGTAAGACACTGGCTAAATAAATATTTTTCAACTGATTTTTATTACGTTTCCTCTTATTATTTTTATTAAGAAACTAGTCAGTGCTCTGAAAACAAACTAATTTTATTAGTTTTGTAGAAAGCAAGACGTTGAAAGCCAGATTAAATCCGCTTCGGATTTACCGCTGTCTTCTTGCTGTACGACTTAAGACGAGCTTTGAAGAAATGTTGAAAAATTTGTACTTTATTATATACTTTTGTTAAAAAGGGTATTGAAAAGATTGCTGTTAAGGGCGATCATAGTTTGAAAAGAAAATTTAACAAAATACGCACTAATGATACTAAATCGGCTAACAGTTAGCTTAACGTTACTGTTTAAATTAATTGGGACACGCTGACACTGACGATAAAATTTAATTTAAATATTATTGTTAATAAGGTACCAGGTAAATGAAATAGGTTTAAACTAAAGGAGTAACTAAGCTGTCTGGAATAGGTAGATGTTATCATTAGGTCTTCATACCTATTCAGCCAAAGATAATCGTATTTCTATTTGAATAGAGCAGCGACCGGTGAAATGACAGAGTTTACAAGATTTAATATGCACTAAATCCTTCGTCCGTATTGTATAATAAAAAAATCTCAGCTATTTTACTAAAGTACGTCTTCACTTGAGTTATTATAAAAGTTGGTATTCTCTGAATAAACACTAGAACAGTGTTGTTTCGTCTCAAGCGGTAACCCGCAGTAGAAGTTTGTTTCGCTTGGCGTTGAAGTTTTATGTTGTCAACTTGTGAATAACTATGTGAGTCTACGAAATTTCGTTTACACAAAAAATAAGTGCGAACTAAAGCCTTCGCTTTAGATTATCTTTATAAAAAATCTTAACCTAAGCATTTCTACTTGCGAGCCGCCTGCTTATCTGCTTTTAAAACCGGGCCGTCAAAGTTTATCTAATGCTTGCATCACGGATACCGGTCTCATGACTATCAATTGCCCTCAACTTTGCTTGTGTATTTCATCATATTTACAATATATTTAAATAATGAACGAAATTCATGATGTCTTTATTTTAAAAAGTTCTTTTGACCGTAAACTCTGAATACCATTCGTTAGGTACATTGTGATACTTACACTTTGATTAGAATAATAACTATTTACCAAAATATTTCACAATAAGCACAAATAATTACATTTATACAATAATTATTAATAATTAGTAAAATTCATATATTTTACAAAAAAAAACCGAAAAATTTAGATATTGCCTATAAGTTTTTTCTCAAGAGTAATT